>DWQW01006233.1:0-16613 GCA_018249695.1 Heliconius erato demophoon | reverse complement strand
TTCGCTTAGTATATATTAAAGGACGTTACACTCGTGTTATTAGAATAAATTCCGCGACTAAAATGTATAAAAAATGTCAGGCCGAAAACAGATCCATTTTCGTCCTTAGTTTGTAGAACTACCCATAAATTAAATCAAAATTAAAATTAAAAAAACTAAAAACATATAATTATAAATTATATTATGTTTCTAGCTCTGTTTAGGGTTTCGTACTTCAATAGAAATAAAAGGAACCCTTAAAGGCTCACTTAAGATATCTTTCCGCTCGTTAAGTTGACATCAAATATCCAGATCTACGGTCCCTTGGAAAACAGAGAAAAATCGGGTGTGGCTCTCATGGCAAAACTTTATCCCCTGATTTTGTTATTATTACTCTCGCATGCCCTTACCATAGCAAATTTATAGATATTTTCACGTCAAATTAAGCTTATACGTAAACACAATCAAAAGATACTAGCGTTTACGCAAGTTTTTGTTGCATTTTGTATGAACGTCACTGTGTAATCACAAGAGTACTTCCCGTGGGCCTACAATTAAGAAATTTGGAAATTTACAAATTTGGAGACAAGAATACTTACAATAGAAACAAAATAGAAAATTTTGAAATTGAAAATTTTGTGGTATATCATAGAAAATTAAATGCAAACTTATATTTAAAATTCATTTCATACAAAATGAGTGCATACGCCCGCAACTTAAATTTGTCAAATTTTAGGTCACTTTCCTCGATATCTCAAAATTAGTGCGCAATTTTTCTGGGACGAGACCATGAGATTCATTCAGACATGAACTATTTAATGGATTTACATAAAACTATACAGTAATAAAGCTTAAATATACACCTGAGTAACAGATAGGCTTCAATTTTTATAAGGATTTTGTATAATTAGACTATGATATACAATAAACTTAAGCAGGCGAAGCCGCGTGTGCGCGCGCTGGTATATAATAATACGTTCTCAGATAGTTTAGGCACGTTGAAATGATGAGTGATGATAGTATGGTAAATATACATGACGCGAGAGTGAGTGGCTAGAGAGACAAGGTTAAACTTCGTTTGACCTTTGAGAACTGATTGTCAATGATACTGGACAAAGTTCAGGCTGCATGGAGAGTATTTATAAAGAGGTTGATTATAGTAAACGAGGCGAAAGAGTGCCAGCTTCGTTCCCTCCAATAAAGCGTGAAACTATTTTTATTTATTTTTTCATATCTTTTTATATTTTAATGGCCAATCAATGTACTTAAATTTCATGAAAATGCAATTTAAATTTTAAATAATTTATCTAGACAGAATTACTCGAAATAGCACGCTTTGTGAACACTCTTCAGTCTTTTGTTCTATTCAGACTATTTTAATATGACACTGGCTAGGATTTTAATAGTAGTTTTACGTAAACTTTTTTAAATTTAATGTTAGCTATATTACTTTCAATGTTTTATAATAATTAAAAGTTTATAATAATTACGCGTTGTTGGTGAAATTCGACAAAGTACAGCGTTGAGTTACACCACCTAATGCCATTGTTGTAATTTGACCTTTGATTTTTTTAGCTTTACGCTATATCATGCACATAACAGTGTAGGCAAAGGAGTACCAGGGAAACCTAGTGTTAAGATACTTTCGTTCTCCATTTTCCACCGAATTCTGTAGGCATTACGTGTTAGATAGCAATACCAGAGTGACGAGATGAAAATATTTAATAATTCATTTCATCGAATGGGAATCGAATATGGATTGGTATTTAATTAATACGTATTTAATTAATATTTTATTTTTCATTTATGCTCAAACAGGAACCAGTCGTGGCGCAGGGGCACAAGCGTGCGACTGTATACGCCACAGGCTATGGAGCCTGACTGGTTCCTGTTTGAGCATAAATGCAAAATAAATTATTTTATTATTGGCCAGCCTACCACTTTGTTGTACAAACAACCCGAATGTCTCCTCGTCGAAGAAATATAAAAAATGTTGTTTTGTTGTTTTGTGGTACAAGTTTTGGTATTTTTTTGCATTCTCTTTATTTAATTGAGTTCGAATTTCACTTAAGCAAATATAAAATCCCTGTTTAAATACATAAAATAAAATCAAAAGTAGTGTTATAATTTTGTTTTGTCCACTTTTATCCTAAAATATAAAACTGAATAAAAAGGTTGAATCAACAGGTCGCTCCACGACTATATTTTTCTAAATCGTTTGGCAATAATTTTACATGTCTACTGTTATTGCCAAGCTTTTCAAAGAGAAAATGATTAGTTACACGTTTCGCATGAGTGTATTCGTCTTAGAATTAGTTTTATAAAGATGATGAATTAAATTAGCTTCACCCTGTATCCCGCGCACAACAGGGTAGGCAGAGGAAATTAGAGTTAAGACACTCCCTTCTCCACTTTCCGCCGCGCTTTGCCTCGGCACCAGAGAGAAAAAATGGAAATATAAATTTAAATAAATATTTCATTTCCTAAAGTGGGGATCGAACCCATAACCAGTCGCCTTAACAGTCACATTTTTGTGCTCCTGTGACTGGCGCATATAGATGATGAAGAGAGAGAGAGAGAGAGAGAGAGAGTATAAAAACTCATAAAGATATAAAAGTTTGTTAACGCATATACAATACCGCTAAAAAGAAGAAGACTTTCCATTAAGACACTACTGATCCCCACTTTGAGCCGATTTTTTTTCCAAGCACTCACATAGAGTAGCGGAAACCAACACCGGCCGCCGTGGTACCAGAGCGAAGAAATGAAAATATTAATCCACAACCCACAACCGTAGTGTTACAGTTACATACTTGTGCTCCTAGGCCACGAAGGTCTTAAATTATTAAAAATTTAAATTAAAAATGAGGAACTTATAATTCTTTTATTTTCTTAACTTTAAAGTCATAAAAAGATTATTTTCTACATTTTATTTTTTTTGTTTAAGTATATATAGTTACAATTACGATGTCGGATTTTAATATTTAAAAAAAAATCCTTATAATGGTGTACCGAAGCCTTTACCAAATTTCATAAAAATTTTAATAGGCTTTTACAAATTTTATGAAATTTGGTAATTAGAAAATAAATTCTTGCTATTGATAATTCACACTTTCATTCTGTTTTTTAATACTCCTATTAACCTGACAGCAAAATACTTAAAGTTGATTGAAATAGTAAGCAAAAAAAAAATCTTACTCTTTTGTGCGGCAGGTTCTTGCCTAGAACTTTTATTTTGAACCTAGAGTTAAGTCACAATTTTTGTTTTAAAATGTCGTTTGTAAATTGACAAAACCTAATACGGGGTAACTTTAAAAAAACAACTTTTATTTATGTTCCATGTGCCACGTAACTGTGGAATGACCTACCCGCAGCGTTCACGTTCAGGCAGCGTTTCCAGGTCAATATGACATGGGTACATTCAAAAATCAACGTCGTGGGCGGCGGTGATCACTTACCATCAGGTGACCCGAACGCTTGTTTGCATTGTCTTTTCCATAAAAAAAATACAAACATCTCAGAATGAAGATCGAACTCATACCCATCGTGAATATTGAGTGGAATTACTGAATAAATATTATTAAATAAACAATATATTTTGGTAAGCTTACATAAGAGCCTCAGGATATTAACAGAAGGGATTGTGGAAGGATTTTGTAAGGGAATTACAGTGTCAAACAAAACAAATAAAAGAGTTTGGTTGATTACTTTACGATTTTCCCATTCTTCGGTTGAGAACAATAATTATAATTTGGGTTTAATGGTAAATTATAAAGCAACATTAAAAATATATTTGGTTATTTATCTATCATTACTATAATAAAACAGCAAAATACGGTGTGTATGTACCTACACTAGTTAATACAATTACATAGGAGAGTATGAAATTGGTAACAGAAGCTATGATTTTTATAATATTTGTTTACCTTTTTTGTTGTGTACCCATTAGGCCTGGGCAGGATCTAGGCTATATTTATTTCTGAAGACTTCCACACCTGATATAGTACCCTAGTGGTCCAGCTAAACTATAAGAAATATTAAACTGCTGCTTTAACATCAATTATTCAACATAAGGAGCATTTTCCATAAAGTAAGACCAGCTAAATTAAGAAATTAGAATTTTATGAGATCTTTCACTGTCAGATTTTAGAGATTATGGAGCAGTAATTGCAAATTTTCCCTAATTACACTTAAATATTATTAAATAAAAGAATTATAATTGAAAATTGTGACATACTTATAACATTCATCTTTAAATATTGTTGTTTTAACGTTTCAATATAAGTTAATCCCAACCACTTATTTTCATATGTCATTTTGACATATCATATCACTTCAATCCATATAATATCATGATCATAAGTCATAAAAGAATCTACTGTATACTTAATTTTTATTTGTATGTCTTTTCTTGTGTTTTTTATTATTTTCCAAAGAGAGGCTTAATAATTTAAGTTAATCTCAATTATTCACCCAATCCTATCCATTTTTATAAAATCTACTAGATAAATAAAAATGTGACAAATATTTAAATTGTTCGTTGGCCGATGACATCTGGAGATAAATTTATTTCATGTACATACTTATTAAGAAAACGTATAAAAACTTGATCTTAGCGGGATTTGAACCCGTGCCTCTTTGGAACCCGTCCAAGCGCTCTGACCAACTAAGCCATACGTTTTGGTATGTATGTTTATGTAGTATTGGGCTACGTCGAAATTCCTATACGTTTGTTACAACTTATTTATGTTGTTATTATCTCTGTAGGAAAAACATAAGTTTCTGAGACCCAAAGATAAAATTACGTAAAATTATGGTTCGGTAAGAGAGAATACTATTTTAAATATTTTTAAACATTTTTAAAGGGTTATTTAGGACAGACAGGGACAGGGTCCAACTGTTAATCCCAATTGGGGGAATGAATTGTTTATAACTCTTTGCTCTGGTCGTGTTTTCACTTCGTTAGGAAAACAGTAAATGGAGTACCTTGACACTATATGCTCCATAACCTTGTTATGCGGAAAAAGCGTAAAAAATGTTATACGTTTTTCTTTTGTTTTAGTGGCGAAAGATTGCAAGACAACCCATTTGGTGTCCACGACTCCTATTTTACGAGGCGTTGAGCTCTGCTGCAGAAACGGTTGTAATTCCAAGAAATTAACTAAGGTAAGTTATTATACATAATAGAAGTGGAAATATAAGTTTCTCCTGTTGGATGACCATCAAGGTAGCAAAGCAAATTAAAAATGCTGAAGAGACGCTTACAGCAAAAGTTTATAATAAGTGTGTATATGAGTAGCTGTAATTTCACTCACTTCCTGCCAATTTCATAATTGTAAGCCCACGGAAAGTGAATTTTATACAAAATGCAGCAAAATCAAAACATAAATGCTCGTATCTTTTGATTGCGTTGACGTAGAAGCTTATATTTTTTTGTGCTTTAAGGGAGAGGATTCTAGAGTTGATATTTGATATTAATTTTACCTGAAAAAAAAACAATAAGGTGGACATAAATATAAATTATAATTACAAAATTATAAATAAATAAATCTTTTTATACAATTAAATAAAATATTGGATTTCAACCGATAGAAGAAGCAAACCACTTGAGTTTGGACGGGGAAGATGTTATTCGTATTACTATTGTTACGGTAGATATGTTTTTACAAGACACGACCAAAATTACATAAACTTAGAAATAAATATATTACTACTTAGAAAGGAAATAAACCACGCACAAATTCTATTCCTTGTAGAGGTAATATTGTAAATACATAGTTCAAAAATCAATTTAAATTTTCTTTCTTTTATTTTATTATTAATGATAAAAAAAACCTGAAGACAAAGTGTACAAATATTATTTAAGTTTATAATAGATATTTTTACTCTTACAATATTTATTTGACTGTTGACTGACTGACTAGATTTTGGGAAGACGACTGCGTAAGTTATTTTCATTTACTATTTTAAATTCATCAATTCTGGTATTCAGATAACCCATTTTATTATTTTTCCTTTGAGTGTATTTCACACTATCTAAAGGCAATGCAAAAGTGACAATTGTAGAACAAATAGATAGCCGGCAAGGTCCCTTCAACTTGAGGCTTAGATATACCGACTCTACTCGCTGATTTTATAATTAATGAACTGAAGACGGATAAACTGTAATAAATAAATAAATGTATATATATATATATATATATATATATATACATATATATATATATATATATATATATATATATATATATATATATATATATATATATATATATATATATATATTAGGTATATTGTATTTACATAATAAAGTTTAAACAATAGTGTATCACTTTAGTGAATAATGCTAGATTCTTTGTCTTCTGACTCGTTATTTATGATTTTTCTTTTGGAGAAAATAAAGTATTTGAAATATCCATTAGCGTGACATCATGCCTACAACAGTATTAAGTTTAAGTGATTTATTATTTATCTAGCGCCACCTGCACGGCTCACATTCTTTTCGTATATTTATTTAAAATAATTTAAGCGCACTTTAGGAAAATTGATTAGTTTTTTTAGTATTGTTATCTGCATTATTATGCACTTAATAAATCGTAATTTAAGTTTCTTGGGATTTTATTTAATTTTTTTTATTTCATACCTACATCTGATACCTTCTGCCTACCCCTAGGTAGCAGCAGACTAACACAGTTTATCCAATCTTGCGGGAATTTCCGGATAAATAGCCTACATTAAGTCTACTACATTGCTTACACTCTTTAATTTTTCAGTGTTATTCGGTGTAGCTGTTCCAGAGATTAGCCCGGACAAATAGAGAAACAGACAAAACTTGGTTATTTTGAAATCACAGACAGACACTTAAATTTTATTTATATGTACCTCTATACTAATTTAATAAAGCGGAGTTTGTTTGTTTCAACAGTAAGATCTCTGGAACTACTCGTTTGGATTTACTTTTTTTGTTTTGAAATAAAACTACATTCCTCAGGAGAGCTATAAGCTATATAACATTATGTATTACGTATATGTAATTAAATTATACCTACTACAAAAACATTGAGTTTCATTACTTATAAAATAATTTCCGCGACACCCTATACCTATCTCTTATGAATAAGTAAAGATAAGGCATTTAGTGACAAAAAATATTTTAAATTGCAAGGTGATATTTCAATGTTTTTTATTTGACATAAAGGATTTTTTATGAAAATAAGTTTTGGCTTTTATAGCATGTGATTTGGACGTATAATTTTTGAAAAAATGGAAAATTAAAATAATTCATTGCTCTTTTTACGGCCGCAAGCCTAGGCTTGAGTCCCGCAGAGGGTGCCCTTGACTCCAATTTCGTCCTCACAAGCAACCACGTAGTGCTTGCACTGTCTTAAAATTATAAAAAATAATTGATTGTATAAATTATATAATCGATGTTATGGCAAATGCAGTATAATAAAATAATTATACGTGGTATGCCGGCGGAGCCGCAAGTAGGTCGCTAATAGATAATAAATCTTATCTTTTACAAAAGAGCTTCGTAAGCTGCATGATTTGATATCAAATTGTGTATAACATTTTATTTACGAAAGCTTCTTGTAGAATAATATTACAATATTGTTACTCACGCTACATTACGATAACGTTTTTTTTAATTTCGCCCGAATTCGAGATATTGCTTGTGGAGTGGCGAAACCCAACGCCGCTATTTTTTGTTGAATTAATAAGCCCACAGCTCAAATTAAGAAATGAAATAGTAACTGAGATCAAATATAGAAAAAATTTTGCATAATTTGCCTGCTTTTTTAAAGAAAAACTTGTAAGATATATAATATATAATACTCACATGGTGATTGGATCAATTGCAGCAATAGCTCCAGGACAACCGACCAATTCTATAGAATTTTTCTGCAATCTATTGATATACTTTTATATGCTCACTGCATATATTTGCAATGGCTTATAGTAACTTTATAACACGATCATTACTGTCACTCGAAAAAATATCACTCCACATTATTTTTTTAACTTCTAAACAAAATAAAGTATAAATGTAATATTGCAATTCGAAAATATGATAAAGTAAACCCCCAAACGTCTCAGATAGCAATAAGCTGTCATTTTGGCCATCGAACCTAATGTCAAAATGAACAGATCGTTTATACGCACAAACTGTCATTTTCATACAAACTTCAATCTTAATCTCCCGTTTGTCCTCCCAAAGATAGATTGACGTTAAAGATTGAAAATGAAGTACTTAGATTAGTTATTGGCAAGCAAAACACAACAAATAGATTGATATATCAATCTATGATAGCAATTTATGGATTAGGATTGATTATTAACACCGGGCGTTAATGATTAAATAATTGGCGTTGATAAGGATTTATCCCTGATAGGGTTTTGATGTTTGACGTTTTTGTCAAATTTTGTTATGGAGTATAAATTTAATTATTATTATATATAGGTACAAGTCCCTTTATATATATATAGATAACAATTATCTCATGTAGACACCTGGGTCTCAATATATAATTATTATTTTATGTAAAAAAAAAAGAAAAATAGTCATATTCTCTCCCGGATAATAAATACAAATATCCTATTGGATAATGAACCATCAATTAACTTATTGAATTATTAAGACTGGTAGACTTAATTAATATGTTAGTTGAACGTTCTATTTTAGCTCGGCATATTATTTTACATTAAAATGTAAGTGTTTTACACTTACGAAAGGAAGCCGTAGTTTCTGTTTATCCCAAGGCTCTATCGACTTACCTTGCGAAATATGGAACATGCATGGTAATAAACATAAATGAATGAAAATAAAAACTATACCTGTATATACGCACAAACCTTAAATAAATGTTGAGTGACAGTGACTTAAGGCCGCACTTTGCACACCATAGGGGAGAAATGAAAACATAAAATATTTAATTGCCTCTAATGGATTCAAACCTACAACCTGTCCCGTATATAGTCGTACGCTTATTCCCTTGCGCCACAACTAGCCTAATTATAACTGTTATACATAAATCCAAGTACTACATTCAAAGAACCTTGCAAGTAACGATTGATTTAATTATAAGTTCTACTGATTAAGTAGCTTGAATAAAACGACACCTAAATCGAATATTATAATATTAATATTTTTTAAGATTTCCGTACTTACTTTGTTTCTTAGAGACAGCTATCCAAATGCCAATTGAACAACCAAGCTGGCATGGCGCATCCTTGTTTAACACTCGATTAGATGTCAAACCAAGGCGACATGCCAGCTTCTACTCGTACGCAAGCTGTAAAAGCGTTGACTATATCTATTTACCTTACCCTGCTATTTACGGGATACAACGTGATGTTAAAAAAATTATAATAGACATATGCTATTAACAAGTAAATTATTTTGCATGTCTGATCTGGGTTAGACATTGCAGGATTTGGATCTTCGCTTCTCAACTTACACCTTTTTCAAAATAGGCTGAAACTATTTAACGCAGACGGACTTGACGATATTTTACTGCCTATATTAATAAAATTTACAAAGTTTTTGGTAGAGGTCACGAATGATGGTTTCATTGATTTTTCAACTGTAGTACAAAATGTATATAACGATGCTCTTTTGAAAGAATGAATAGGATCTCAGAGTACGTCCGAGGACGAGCTACATCAAAATTTAAATTTAATTTTACGTTTCTGTTCTAAAGGTTAATTAATGATTTTGGAAATGATAAGACGGGTTGAAAATGAAATGCTTGCTCAATTTCAATGGTCAAAATTTAATTGATAAGAGTGTATCTGTAAATTATTGATTTTAAAAAAAGTCCCACTGAGTGTCTTGCGCTGCCGGTTCTTTTAAGATCTGAAATAAACCTATCTTTAGTCAACTGGTGTTAAATATTTTTTTAAAACAAGAAGTACACCACATATAACTTCTTGTTGTGAAAAAAAAGATTTTGAATTTTATAAGGGGTTCAGAGAAGTTCTGTCGAGTATTTGCATATAATGCCAATGAACGATTGCTCTATTCCATGAAATTACCATAGTATTTAGTTTTTAGTGCCGGCCAATATGTCTAGTTTGTTAGACAATTAATGTTAAACAAGGTTGTGCTAAGTAAGCTTGGATGTCCATGTTATGTTTGAATTCCCATTTTACTTATTTTGGTAAACTAGCAATCCACTCGCGGCTTCGCCCGCTAGAAAATTACATTTATTTATTGAAATTGATTAAATAAAATTTAAATGCCTATCTGTGATTGCAAAATAGTTGCGTTTTAAGTGCATATAATTACACAATAATACAAGAAAGACAAACTATTTTTTTTCATACAGCGCAGTGTATGATGCACTATGCATATACTGCAATGGTTACACAGACTAAAATTAGTTATATAGGGTTGTAATGGCAGACGATGATTGGTTTTGAATCATAAGTAGTCACTCGCCTATTTCGGAATATGATAAGATAATGTAATTCTATATATATGCTATTTACATGTTACGAAACAGGACATATTTATCATATATACAAATAGTGGTATTTATAGTCAATTTCTTTATACTTATAATTAAGCTAAACATAGATATATACACAAATGATATAAAAATAAATGCGATAAAAATATAGTAATAAAAAAATTACAAGTCTAATAGCTAAGAGAAATGTATGAAGACAAAATATTGATTTAGTTCTTGTATGGCTCAGCAGTAATACACTAAGAATCACTTCGAGAGCGGAAATAAAATTTTGAGTATGAACAAAAAAAATACAAAATGAATGCATTTGCAACACATTTTTTTGCATTTTATTCGATCTGCTAACACTTTTAAAGGAATTTATGTTGAGTTCGTTTTTAGATGATAAAAATTATTGTACTTTCTCATCACTGTCAAAGAGCCGTCGTGGCTGTCGTTCAACATATATTATCTTAAAAATTGGGTTAAACTCGCGAACGGACAGTCTTAACTGTCTAGTGTCTTAGTGTGAGTGTCTTAGTGTCTTACTACGCTTACGTGATCTTAGGCAGTATAACGCAATGGTTGTGAGACCGATTCCTATTCGAGGGAATTAATTATTTTGTTACTTTCGATCTGAGTTTCGCCACTCAACACGCTATATCTCGAAAATTGAGCGGTGCGTGGGGAACGTTGTGTGTAAGCACTAGGTTCCCTTTGTCTCCCTGCTATATGCAGGCAACAGCACGAAGCTAAAACGAAACAAAACTATTAAATTTAATCCTAATATAGGTAGCTTTTTAATTAAAAGCTCATTATCATAAACTACTTAAGCACAAAGATTATTGTTTGTAAATATAAATTAGACTTAGACAAAATAGATTAAGGAATTGCTTATTCCTTCTATGAAGATTACTTGAAGCAAGCCAGGCATATCGTGATTGATGAAAATGAGTGAAAGGCTTTTAGGTGTTTGACTCTAACGCTTAAATAAAGTTTGTTATTTATAAATACTTATTGTTCATGAATATGACGATGCCTCGGCATAATTAGAGTAACGGAATATCTTAACAATCGGTTCTCAATATTTTACTATACTTGATTCATTATGGCATGAGACAAAATGTAAACAAAAAAATTCTGTTTCTCAAACTTTATTGTATTTTTTTATTTGTATTTAATTTATGTAACGTAGAGTTTTCTATATACAGCATTATTGCTTGTTTTGCTTGAATATTACCTATATATAAAATATATTTGTATAAAATAAGAATAGCAAAAAAATAAAATGAAAATGTACAAGTTTTACTAAAAGTTACTTAACTATTACGATATATCTATTATTCAATTATTTGTCAGAAATCGGAGGATTCTGAAGAACTGTCAACAATATTAATGACGAAACGGTCCACCATTATCTATTAAATATACAATTTTTTTTAATTTTTTTCTCTTCTTTTATCACATGGTCAATGCAGCTTTGCCAAGCTTTTACTGTTGTATTTTTTATTGCATCGGCTAGCAACAATTTAATTTCATGTAGCTTAAAGCTTTTATTATTCATGTCAAAGTGCAAGCGTTGCTTGATCCAGGTTAACTCATGTTCTAAAGTATATAAATATCAAAATAACAAAACAACATAAAATATAACAAAAACAGAACAACCAGAAAATAATTTTCAACTTAACCAACCTTTTAAGTTTCTTATTTAAAAAAGTTGCATATTTCTTACTAGCGGCTTCGCCCGCTTAAACTACATGATAATTGATTTAATAAGCAGAATTGATTGACAACTAAAATTACTTCTAATATGATTTTTTTACGACATTATCGTAAGAGTAAGAATTTTTGTTTATCGGACTAAAAATATGACCAATGTTGATATTTGATTTATAAAATATACATAAAGCTAACTATTTATTATACGTATATTATACGTATATTTTTGTAACATTACGTTCTTTTTACCTATGTTATGTTTTTTAAAATTCTGTTAAATGTGCTGATGTCAGTTAATAATTTAATTTACTGCTTCAGAAACAGCCTTTAATGTTAAATAATTGATTTGGCTAATGATTCATAATATTCTTTGTAAAATAACTGTAATGATTGCATATTATCTCCTGTACAGTTTTTAAATTAGTTACATATAGGTATTATTACCTAAATGTACAATTGGTAAATATGTAGTTATTACAGTGTACCTATACGTGGAAAGGATATTTTTAGGCATTTTTATATAGATTTATTTCTAACGAACGAACGAACCAAAACATCTTTGTATTTACTTGATATTTTTTTGAAGATCAAATCGTTCTTTATCTCTGTGATGAATTAATTACGACTTAAACTTAACTCTTATGATTTATGAATGTAATCTCCACTAACAATTCAATTTTGTTTACTTTATTATGTAAAATATTGTATAATAGTGCTTCATTAAAAAAATATTTGTAAAAACAAAAACCCCGACTGCATAAAACTAAAAAGAAAATAAACAAGTCCAATAGTTTATTAGGATTAACAGTCGGGATCTCTTTAAACTATGCGGGGTTCCTGGTAAAGATTTTATTGATTGAAAAATTACTTATACGTTTCGGCTGTTAATCCTAATAAACTATTGGACTTATTTATTTTCGTTTTAGTTGTATGCAGTCGGGGTTTTTGTTTTTACAAATATTTTTTTATTTTTCTCTTTTTTGTTAGAATTCATTATAGTAATCATAATCATGATATACCTTTTTGAAATCCTCGTAGTAAGTTCTTAAATTTGAGACCAATATTGTCGTATTCGAAGCGATTTTTTTTTTTTTCACTAAGTCCAATGGCGTCCCACAGCCGCCATGATTGCTTTTATTCAACGTTACCTATCTAAGAACACTTGGGCTGCTAACACGAATCTAACGATACCTGAATTATGTAAATTCGTTCAGCGGTTCTGGAGATATGAGGTAATAAAGAATAATACATACATACAAGATACGCGCGAAAAACATAACCCTTCCTTAGCAGTCGGGAATAAGAAGTATTTAGGAATTACATTTGTCGGTACGTTTTCAATGATTCTATATAATGGAATTGGATATAATTTACAGTAATTATAAGAATTATTATTTGTTAACGGTGCCTCCAATATAAATGTTATCTGACTTTTCTTAATATAAGCTTTAACAGATATAGTAGAATCTATATTTATCAAATTATCAGTTTGGAATATCAATTGTAATATATCTAATAATCCATTAGAATTAATTATAGACTGATTAAATACACTTTGCTTAAATCTAAATTTTACATATTACATATCAAACATACCTAAAACATATACCGAGTATATAGAGTTTTCAATTTTAGTAATCATATTTTAACGTGCCGTTCTCTTCTTTGAATCTTCTCATCTGATATTAATGTATTCTTATGTAACGCTTCAGTACAATTAATAAAACTAACTAGCATTTTGGAGATCATTATATTTTTTTTGTCAGTATGTGCTTGATTCATTTTTAATTTAGATATAATGGAATCATAAGGAATCGAGTCTTCTTTGTCTAAAGGAGAATGCTCATTGTTGGTACCGATTTTTCTCTTGCATCAAAATAAAAATACACGTACGTTTTAATTTGATTTAGTTCGTGTGTTTCGTCAAAACCATGTAAAATATTCAGCTCCTTTGAGTTATTGAGAACTTGTACTTCTTGTTGAATTAACCCTGAGAATGTCAATTACATCGAGTGAGCTATCCCTGCGTAAAACATTCGACATCAATTGTTCTTTCTCGATACCTAGAAACCGACAGAGGCATCCTTTGGAACAAGTGTTCGGTTCAGTACTCAACATAGTACAGTTATTCATCACTTCTATACAGGTGAGCTTAACTTATTTGACTCCCTTGAACGGGTACTACCTACCTGACACACTATTTGGTTCTTTCTATTTAATTTTTCATTTAAAAAATAAATAAGGGGCCGTTCAAGTATTACGTAAGCAGTTTTTTTGCAATTATTGACCCCCCCCTCCCCTATGTCATCAAAAATAAGCAATCCTCTTATCCCCTCCCCCGATGCTTACGTAAGCATTGGTATATAATAAATAAATAATATAATAAATAAATTTTTTTAAGGTATTTTTTTTGATATTTTATTTGTATCTACATATATATATCGCTCTTTTTTCAAATTGCATATTTGTCTTCTCGCTATATACTTTCACCCACTTCCACAGGTTGGCTGGAAGAAATCTCTTAAAGAGATAAGTCCACCGAGGCTAACTTTTTTTCTGTTAAATGTTCTTTTTTTTTATGTTGAATGCAATAAAGAATATTATATATAAAAGGACATGTTCCCACTGCCGCTGATAGTAGAAACGTGAAATTTGGACAGATTTATATTTTCGAATTTTGGAAATCCACTAAGAAGGGAATTTGAAATATTTTAAACCCTAAAGGGATGAAATAGGGGTTGAAAGTTTGTATGGAAAACAATTGAAATCAGCACCGAATTTTATAAAAAAAATTAAGTTCAGACTCTTAAAAATATTTCATTTAACACGTGTTTCGTGGTTTATTTTAATTCACCCCCTAAAGGTGCAAATAAGAGGTTGAAAGTTTGTATGGAAAAATCCTTAAATCGCCACAGATTTTTATGAAATTTGAAATTTAGACTCTTGACAATGTGCCATTCCCGCTAAATAGATATAATAAACTTATATATTATATTATAAAACTAATAGTTGTATCGTCTACCATACATACGTCTACCAAATATAGCCATAATATATATGAAAAAATAAATAACTTCTGCTTACGTAATTACTAGAATCTATTAATGGAATCACTAAAAGTAAAGTAAAGTGAATTTTTTCGTTCATACACAATGGAGTCCATCAAAGACACTCTAAATGAATTATCTGTTCACTTCCACACTAGGATGAATGAATTTCAAAAGGAACTTAAGGGTTCTATTCTAGCTACAAGTCCTTCAACAAATATTAACTCACAGTTCAGTGCATTTCGTTCATTTGTTATGACTGTCCTAGAAAATCTACAGAAGCAAGTTGAATTGCTGTCAAGACAATATGATGAGTTGGAAATGCGTTCAAGGAAGAAGATGATCCTGTTGCACGGTGTCCCTGAGACTGATAAGGATAGGGATACAGCGGCTTGTGTCTCAAAACTACTAGCTGACCACTTAAACATCCCCGAGATTGGCCCAGAGTCATTTAGTCGTTGTCACCGGCTTGGTCGTACTGGTTCTGAAAGACCTCGTGCAATTGCAGCCAAATTCAAGGACTTCTCTTTGCGAAATAAAGTTTGGTTGGCTAAGACAGACTTAAAAGGTACTGGAGTGACAATCTCAGAGTTTCTAACTAAATGCCGCCACAAAACATTTTTAGCAGCGCGTCAACGTTTTGGTGTGTCTAAGTGTTGGACTCGGGATGGTGTTATAATAGTGCTAGGTTCTGATGGTTCAAGACACCGGGTTGTAACTACAGCTGAACTGGATTTGATTCCTAACTCTGTTTCTGCTCCTTCAGTAATCTCCACCATGTCCACTGAGGCAAGGGATGCCAAAACAACTAAAATTGTGAATCCAAGAACCAAGAGGATTGTAAAGAAATAAGTAGCTTCATGTTTATTGTATATCCTCATTATTTAGTCCTGCATATCTCTCTAGTGACCTTATGTTATCTGCTTTATTTATAATTTTTAAGTATTTTAGTATTGTCACTTCACTATAGGTTATTGTTGGTAGACAATTTGTTTAATCAAAGTCCGTTTTGTTTTAGCGTGTACTTTGTGAAATGTAATTTTCTTTTGTTTGTATTTTAGTTCAGGTCAGTACAGTAATTGATATTTTTGTTTTTTATATAAAAAGATAAACAAATTGCTCCTGGTTCGATTCTAGTACTGACAAATGACAGCTGTCAGATATTTATTATACTGATATTAGAATAAATGAAAGTTGCGTTTAGAAATGTTGATAGCTGTGTGTCAGGTTAGAATGTCAATTTATTTATTTTTTTTTTTCTTAATTTTGTAATTGATTTCAGTTATATTATTTTATATATATTTTTAAGTATAGTTGTTAATTGTAATAATTCCTTCTTTCAGAATAGCTGGCAGGTTAGGTTAAGTAATTTTATTTCGTATTATTAGTATTATTATTTATAGAACTATTTTACTTG
>DWQW01006232.1:0-16616 GCA_018249695.1 Heliconius erato demophoon | reverse complement strand
TATATATATATATATATATATATATATATATATATATATATATATATATATATATATATATATATATATATATATATATATATATATATATATCTTATATATATATATCTTATCGTTTTGTTAAAAGCAAGTGTCTGTGATGTTAGTAATTACCTTTAAAGCCATTTACTTTTTATATGTGCTCAGCGACAGATACATCTGAGGTAATATGTAATTCTAATTAACATTTAATTATACTACTCTGTGTGTCATGTAGTCAATTATGTCAAGCAGGTGGTAGAAATGCGATATAGGATTTTATGAGTTACGAATATTGTAATAAAGATTAAATTCGTCTACATTTGACTTAGTTAAAATTTTATATACGTTTTTTACTTTTTTATAATATTTATTAAAAGACAAAGATTGTATGTATATTTTTTTACCGAAAAATATTTTTCAGGATTAAGTATTTGTAGTACATTGTATTCAGGCTTGTGTAGATAGTAGGTACTTGACATGAATTTCCCTTTCATATTTTGGCGCTTTAAACAAATTTAAATCTAATCTTAATAAAAATGAAAAATAATAAAAAAGCAAGAACCCCGACTGCATAAAATTAAAAAGAAAAAACAAGCCCAATAGGGCTTACGATTTACAGTCGGGACCGTAACGGGAGTTAATTCTTCAATCAATTAAATCTTTACCAGGAACCCCGTATAATTTAAAGAGCTTTTTATTTTATTTTATTTCTTTACTCTCTCATTGTATTATTTTTATTAGTATTACGGTAATGATAATCATGATATACCTTTATGGAATCCTTGTATTGAGCTTTTGAATTTGATACACATATTGTCGTAATTCAAAAACATTTTTTTTCACTAAGTCCAATGGCGTCTCAAAGCCGATATGATTATTTTTTTAACGTCACCTATCTAAAAACGCTTGAGCTATTAAAACGAATCTAACGATATCTCAATTATGTAAATCCGTCCAGCTGTTCTGGAGATATGAGGTAATAAAGAACATTACATACATACATATATATACAAGATACGCGCGAAAAACATAACCCTCCCTTAGCAGCCGGGAAAATAGGGATCTACTAGGCAATTAAAAAACTTCTAGCTATAAAAATATATTAGCGCACTGTGGGTTACTTACTAATCGTAAACCAATCATCATTTCTTTCTTCCGTAGACACTGGTAGAAACTTTCAATTTACTCAAGAAAAAAAATATGTGTTTTTAGTAACATTAATATGCACAGCCGAAAATCTATATCCAAAACCGGAAATAATTATATCAGCACAAGGGTAAGTATACTAACCCAAAAGATAATTTAAGAAAAATACCTTCTGAAATAGAGTTTTGAAACTCTTTAATTTAAACTTTAGCAATTATATACAAAAAAAATGATTTATGTTTTTAAATAGAAAATGTAATATTTTAGCAAACCATTGACTCAAGCCGTATCTGAAATGAAAATGGACTCTTGGGGCCTATATTCAATAATAACAAAGGCAGTGGTTCACGACGACGACGTCAGCGAGCCCTATGAAGAATATCAGTGCTCTCTGAATTTGTTTCCAGCTAATTACACTGTTAATAAGACGTCAATATACTATCCAGGTATTTATATAATATATTTTATATACATTTACCTAGCAGTGTAACCAACAAGTACCAATGGTCGGCATATTTTTAACTTCAGAAAATAAGGATATAAGTCTATGTATTAATACGTGACGCAAAAACTTTTTGCTTTTTTTATATTGTTTGCTTGTAATCGGAATTCACCACTGTTACAACCAGACGAATAAAACCTAAAATTGTCGAACTCTATCAAGTGGAGTACAGTTCGCGAGGTCTAAACTGAGCTCTGCATGTGTGTGAGTGTTTATGTATTATATCTACACACCTAGTGTAGGCGTGACGTCTAATTCCCTGACAACTGATCTATTAAACAATAAACAGCCTATTAATTGACTTTACAATATAAAACAATTATTTATTTTTGAAAATAAAAAAAAATATATATTTAAAAGAATATTTTTTTAGGTACAAAATTTTTATCCTGTACATAGCAGAGTAGGCAGAGGGAACGTGAGAAATAGTGTTAATACACTCCCTTTCAAATTAAGACACTTCCGTTTCCACTTTCCGCCGAAATCAAGAAGCATTGGTTGTAGAGTGGCAGAACTCAACGCTGCATTATAAGTGCGAGGAAATGAACATATCAAATATTTCATTCCCTCGAGTAGAAATTGCACGAACCCACAACCATCATAATTACAGTCGTACGCCCCTTCGCAATGATGGCCAGACAACAGAGTTTGTTCAAATTTATTTTCGAATATCAAAATATGCTTTTATTTTGAGTTTAACTAAAAAAATCTACATATATTATTGATATAAATAACATTGATATTAATATAATTTTTCTATCACTTAATCTTATTTGTGAGTAAACGATGTTTAATAGGGCTTAATTTTCAACAGGATTGATGCCAACAGCATACATTGCAGCTTACGATGTACAGAAGCCACAGGAGCGTCATGTCTCTAGTGGTATGATACTTTTTATATTTACCATATTTATTATACCATATTATAAATTACAAGAAAATATTATTCTAATTTGTAAAATTTTATATCTATTCCCTATATTAATATTATAAAGCAAAGAAAGCCAAAGTCAATCGCACCGTTTCCCTTACTAACTCCATTCCATACCAATTTCATAATTGTAGATCAACGGGAATGTGACTTATAAAACTTGACACATTTAAATTTGGTTACATTTGCGTTCATTTTATATAAAATGAACTACTTTTTTACTCTTCTGTGCTCCAAGGGACCGTAGACCGTATAAAAATATTTGATATTAACTTTAGCTTGATACATCCACGCGATCTTGAAATGAATGGTCTTGACACAAGGATACAGACAGACGGACAACAAGGTAATCTAATGAAGATTACTTCCGATTAATGTATTTTTGAGGATTGATGTACGGAACCCTAAAAGTCTTACAAAATTTGAGAGCAGGACACTCTTAGTTAATTCCATGTTACTAAACGTACGAAACTGCAGGATTGAGTATAAAGCATTAATATTAAAGATAATCTTACAAATGTTCCATGTGTCAAAATTTGGTAGGTTGTAGAGAATAAAGTTTTTTGACAAATCCACATTTGACCTTTGGCATAAACCATCAAAAAGTAGTCAAACAACGGCCCGCTGTTTTGGACAATACATGAATTGTACAATATACATATTTCTGAAATAATCCGTAAAATACTTTTAAATTGCTTTCTTTGTTTCAACTGTGTTTTTATGAGGAATGAAAAAAGAATGTACTTCGGTGTACGTTAACGATAGTTTCAGAGTTCTTTTGTATTAAGTATGCATATCTTTATGGCTGCACGTAAACAAGTTTATAAAATAGTTGTATGCATTTAATAATAAAAATAATAATACTTTATCACACTAAAAACAAAGAAAAATAATACAATTCATAAAAAGACAAGAAAAGTACAGTGTAATGGCGGCCTTATCACTAAAAGCGATTTCTTACAGCTAATTATTTGAAAGGATTTATTTTTATCAAAGAGAGCAGAAAATGTAATGTATGTTTGGCATTTAATGTATTTTAGGTATTTAATCTATCTATCTCTATTCTATATTTATAAACCTTCAAGTCATTAATGTAATATATTTGGGACTTAGGACTGCTTAGGATTATTGTATATTTTACTCGCATATAAAAGAAGATTTGTGGCGCAGGGGAACAAAGTGTGACTGTAAAACCGACTGGTTGTGGGTTCGATCCCCACTCGAGGAGATGAAATATTTACTTAAATTTATATTTCCATTTCTTCGCTCTGGGCAAAACACGGCGTTGTTTTCTGCCACTCAACACGCAATGCCTCTAGAATTCGGCAGAAAGTGGGGAACGGAGTGTCTTAACACTAGGTTATATTATTGTTATGTATTATTTATTTTATATAAAAGAAGATCTGTTTTTATTACATACACCTATGTGAGACGTAAAAAAATAAAACTAGCACTAAAATAAAAAAGTGTATAAACTTGTAGATTGTAATATAAAGTACGTACAAAAAAATTGCATGCATCATGCATTTCTATGTAAAATTAGATATTCTATTGTCAGCATTCGAAATTCTCTCGAATAGATAGTATATATTTTAGTGTCGAAAGGAAACGTTAAAACGGGGTGGAACTTTTGCACTCCGTTTTAACGTAATAAAATAAATAAGTCACTATTTTTAACAGTTTTTAAAGTGTTATTCCACACTGTTTAAAATAAAGTAAAATCTTCAATCAATTTTCAATCAAAATTCAATCAAGCTTTATTACATTTATTTGTGTTATATTAATATAAATTAATTATCTAATATTATTTTTGCAGGTAAGGACACAGTTTCAAGAATATCTCTACAACGGTTATTTATAGTGCTGCTGGTGTGTAATTGCTCAAGATATAATTTAAGCACTCGTATGTATAATTAAATATAGTTTTGTGCAGCTGTATATATTTAACAGGTCAATTTTAGTTGTAAAATTTTGGCTATATATTTTTTACGTTGTAAGGACTGGAGCTGGTTGTGACGTTTTTTGAGATTTAAATTGTTTTACTTAAGTATAAATATATATATGTAGATGTTTGTGAGTCAGTAACTATTCCGTATTCAATTTTAAAATATTTTAAATACTAATCAATTAGATAAGAGATATAAATGAACAAGTACTTAGAGAAAGAAAAAGTATGAAAGAAGGCGTGTAACTGGAAACTCCGCATTAGACGCAATTTGTTACGCTACATGGAGCAAAATATTTTAAATAAAAACTTTTTATTTAAAACAATCAGCAAAGACATTTGTAGTTTTATTACTATATAATGTATAAAGAGATAAACACCTTTTCTTTAAACAGAAATTTAAAATCAATCACAATCAATACTCTCACTATTTTTATCCCTAATAATGTAAATTAAAAAAATGTGGTAGAATTTAAGAAAATCAATAAATTATTGAAGGAAAATAACTATTCTGTAATTTCCACCGGAACTTGACCGGATTATTACCACACCCGGCATTTAAAACCGGCGTTAAATAGTGGCTTTATGCCACTGCGTTTCGCATCATGTAATGACGGACTCCGGCGCCCAACCCACCTTAAAGGCCAGCAACGCACCTGTAGCTCCTCTGGTGTCGCGTGGGGTCGTGGGCGGCGGTAGTCACTTACCATCAGGTGACCCAAACGCTCGTTTGCCTTGTACTTTTCCATAAAAAAAAAAAAAACTTTTCGCAATTCAAACAAGGTAGTGATTTTTTTCACCTTTTGTAAACGTGCGACCAGTGTTTGCAAAGCACGCAATGTACTTTTTCTTCATCAGCCTCTTCATAATCTTAAGATTCAAAGGGATCATAATATATCAAAGAAAATATTTATTTAAATATTATATTTACTTAAATATTTATCTTCGATTGTTCCAGATACCTATCCAATCTAGAGATTGGATTAATATATGGAACAATCCAAGATTGACGTAGGAGATAGGTTATTAATATTGGGCGTATATCGCTCTCTGATTCGTAGCCAACGCCACAGTAACAACTTACCTTTGTGACAACCAGCTCTAGTCTTCCTTACAAAAGTAAAAAGTATACTTGTTGAATAGATAATAAGTTAAGCTTTTATAGTAAAATTATAGTAAATTAATTACATTTATTTATCAAAAAATCGAAAACTCGTATGATGAATCTAGAAAATAACTCCTTTATACAACGGGTGCATTAACTGCCTGAGTACTAAATCTTATATTACTAAATAAAAATTAAATTATAAAATTTTGATTATACGATATCGAAAGATAAAACAGAAAGTATTTATTCATTTATTCGGCCGAAAACGAAATGTGTAAAGTAATTAACTGTTCCAACTAAAAAGGTACATTTATTTTTTATATTGTAATTTGCTATTTAAATTTAAAAAAATATAAAATTAAATTATGAAAGTTTACTGTAATTTGTAAAGCCTGTAGACTGAAATAAAATATACCTGCTTTAAAGTAAGTTAGTGACAGATGTCAATTAACTACTAAAAGGTTTTCTGAGAGTGACTGAAAGTGATTGTTTTAATTATTATCTTAATTTTTGCGTTATATGGATTAAAGTATTTTAAATCATAATCTGTACGTTTTTTACATTTCTTTTGTATTTAAATTTATTAGATTTAGAATGTTCCAATAATGACAAAAAAATATTTATAACAAGCTATCCACGCGCAGCTTCGCCCGCTGTAACTTTTTGTTATATTATAGCCAAATTATACCAAATACTTATATACATTATGACCTATGTGTTTTTGTGATGTATAAGCTATATATATTATTACAAATTTTTTATCTAAATCCGTTCAATAGTTTTAGCGTGAAAGTGTAACAAACATTTATTCTCATAAACTTTTATGTGTTAGTTGTGTTAGTTAATTAATATTTAGTTGGATATATTTTTAATTATGAACAAAGCAGAATAAAATATTTATTGGCATTTTACTTTACATAATTTATTACCTGAAAAATAAATATTTGAATATGACAGAATAAGAGTTTATTAATGTTTTAAATAAATAAAACGTTGACTGCTACATATTTTTTATATTTTTAGGGTTCTGTACTTCTTAAGAAAAAAATAGAACCTGTATAGAATCTCTTTGTTATCCGTCTGAATTTATTTCTCTCTGTTAGTTTGTTCATTGGAACATGTGGAGGGATTATGCTGAAATTAATATCAAATATGCAGATCTACGATCGCTTGGAGCGTAGGTATATATCTACGCAATCAAAAGATAAAAGTTATTCATATTTTTTTTTATTAGAAGTTTGGTGAGGAGGTGTTTTTACTTATTTACTATATATATACATATATCGTGGCGCAGTAAAACAGTCTAACTGTATATGCAATGCGGTTATGAGTTCGATCTCCACTTGGGAAAAATAATTTAGTTTTACTTCTTACTTATTTTCGTGCATCAATAGTAATTGAGCATATAAACGCTCTAAACACGACTGTTGGGGGTTCGATTCCCACTCAGGGGAATGAACGAGGCAAAACGCGGCGATGATTTGACGTCACTGAACACACAACACGCAATGCCTCGGCAATACGGCGGACACTAGGGAATAGAAATATCTTAATGGGAACAAGGGTCACTAGGTTCCTAGGCTACCTTTGTCTACCCTGCTATGTGCGGGAAACAGCGCGAAAGTAAAATAAAAAAATTGTAGTGATTTTTTGAAACGAGTAGTCAGCAGAAGGCTTCACTGAAGCGTTATGTGACAAGTAAATTATTTTTAACGGATATTCTAAGAAAGAAAACTACGTTTACAGAAGAGGCCAGTCGTGGCGCAGCGGCACGAGGTGTGACTGTAAAACCGACTGGTTGTGGGTTCGATCCCCACTCGAGGAGATGAAATATTTACTTAAATTTATATTTCCATTTCTTCGCTTTGGTGTTGAGGTTAAGCGCGGTGTTGAGTTCTGTCACTCAACACGCAATGCCTCCAGAATTCGGCAGAAAGTGGGGAACGGTGTGTCTTAACACTAAGTTCCCTCTGCCTACCCTGCTATGTGCGGGATACAGCGTGAAGCTGATTTAATTTTTTCTAATAGTACTTCACTGTACGGAAATGGACAAATTGTGGTAAAATGGCAAACGAGGGTCGGACACGTACCCGTACGTGCCTCGAAACGTAGCGGATTGTAGGAGAATAGAGCAAGTCGAAGTCTGAAACAAAATAAACTCAAACTTACTCCAACTTTGAAATTTTCAACTTCAACTTGCATACGGCATGTGAATAGAAACTGTGAGAAGCGAAGTCTATCTGCAACTTATGAATACGATTTAAGGGTTTAATCTATACTAATATTATCTATTCTTTATTGTATTTTATACTAATCTATATTTTATACAAACTATATAGTGGAAAATTTTGTTTGGTTGAAATTAATCATTTGAAAAACGAGAAGGAAGGCTATTATAGGCTTTCACACTAAACGCTACAGGAGAGGAGAAAAAATATATTGAAAAATGGAAGAAATCGAGAGCTTCTGTGCATACGCTGGGTAAATGGTTAAGGCGGCACAAAAATGACGAATTTCCTTGAAAAGGTCCAAAAAAAATATAATATTTTCTTTTATTTAAATAAATCAGTATTATTTCTTATCCAATTAAATTGTTCGTTTTATATCGATCAAATTGACGTTTCACAGAATTAAAAAAAATAATTAGAAGATCACAGTTTTAAAATACGGCGCTGAGTTTTTTAACACTAGGAACGCAGTGTCTTAACACTACGTTCCCTCTGCCTCCCCTGCTGTGTGCGGGATACAGCGTGAAGCTGATTTTTAAAGAATTTCTTCACACTTAGGAAAGAAAAGAAAAATACTTTTTAGAAAACATATAAAAATTGGAACGTAGCGGGATGTGAACCCGCGCTTCTTGGAAATCATCCAAGCGCTCTGACCAACTAAAAAGCGTTGAATATTATGCTAAGATAATAATAAAAAAATATTGTTATCAGCTTATTTTCTAGTAGTAAAATATTTTATTAAATAAGTATTTCTTTCTATAAAAATAAAATGCACGATGATTGACAAGATTACTTGATATTTTTTTTATTAAGCTATATTCCACATATAGTAATGTATGCACAGGGAATAGCGTTAAGATACTCCGTTCTCCACGTTCCGCTCTATTATCGAGATTTCGTGTTGAGTGGCGGAACTCAACGCCGTGCTTTGTTTTCTTATCAAAGCAAGAAAGCAAAAATTACACTCCGAGTGGAAATCAAACTTATATGATTCCTTGACAGCCAGACGCAGTCCTACTGCGTCATGACGACCTCAATTTGTAGAAAAGTGTATTAAAATAATATAGTCTATAATAGACATCAATTACAACTTTCGTAGAATACTTGAATGTAAAGGAAAATGTTAACAATTAACAAGTAGTACCTTTCAAAAGGTGAACCACTTAGAAATGAGTTCTATTAAAAGCTTCCCTTCTGCCTACACACATTCTGTAAGTGGGTAATACGTCTTTATCATCTTTAGGTATTCTGAATATAAACGATGATACATGTATGATAAAAATAAAATAAATAAATAAATCAGCTTCACGCTGTATCCCGCAGACAGCAGGGTAGGCGGAGGGTACCTAGTGTTAAGACACTCCGTTCCCCACTTTCCGCCGAGTTCTGTAGGCATTGCCTGTAGAGTGGCGGAATTTAACGCCGCGCTTTGCCTCGACACCAGAGCAAAGAAATGAAAATATAAATGTAAATAAATATTTCATTTCCACGAGAGGGGATCGAACCCAAAACAAGTCGATTTTACAGTCACACTTTGTGCCGCTGCGCCACGACCGGCCTCATATATGATTAATTGAGAAAAAGAAAAAGATTGGTTGAAACTTTTATTTAACTGCAGAAGGATATTTAAAGATAATGTTAATATATAAAATATATTTTATGTTGCATCTTTCATTGTATAAGACAAAAGTCGATTCAGGGTGATGTAAAAGCTAAATCTTAAGTTACAAAACGGTTTTCAATATTGTTTTTATTAATATGTATATTAATTGTAAATTGTTATTGTTCAAAACGAAGGCTTATTTTTATTTTATATATAAATATATACATAATATTATTGAAGCTAGTCGTGGCGCAGGAGCACAAAGTGTGACTGTAAAACCGACTGGTTGTGGGTTCGATCCTGACTAGAGGAGATGAAATATTTACTTAAATTTATATATCTCCGCTCTGGTGTCGAGCTAAAGCGTGGCGTTGAGTTCTGCCACTCAACACGCAATGCCTCCAGAATTCGGCAGAAAGTGGGGAACGGAGTGTATCAACACTAGGTTCCCTCTGCCTACCCTGCTGTGTGCGGGATGCAGCGTGAAGCTGAAGCAAATAGTAGTTAAAACTGTGCTTTCATTTAAAGTGGTGATGACAGAAACACTTTGTATAATAAATAATATAGTTTAATAAAACTTCCTTGCTGCACTGTGCTTGCTGCACAAGTAAACTTGATATTGATTCTACTATACACTGAAGAGACTATGTAAATTTGTTGTCAGTCTATTATTTCTGTGTCAATGTTACTCGCATTGTTTACATAAGCTGGCAAATAAATAGATAAACATATAGAATATATTACATTTGCCCTGCTATGTACGGGATACAGCGTGAAACTATTTTCTTTTTAATTTTAAATTACAACTACCGTAGCATTTGGTGCTCCGTTCTCTCTGACTGTCCTACTAAGGATACGGCGTGAAGCTAAGTTAAGTTACAACTACATTAACGTAAAATAGTTTAGTAGCAAATTTCACTTTCATTCCCCACTTTCTGCCGAATTTTACGAGGCATTACGTATTGAGTGGCGGAACTCAAGACGGTGCTTATGCCTTGGTGCTAGAGCGAAGAAATGAAAATATTAATAAATAATAATTCATTTTCTAGAGTGGGGATCGAACCCACAACCGTCACGTTACAGTCACATCCTTGTACCCCTGCATAAGGTTGTGACGATAACGGTAACTTCTAACTAGTAACATGTTATTATTGTGTTATATTTCAGCGTTGGAAATAAAATAATACGTTAATTAAATAATACTTGTAATTTTAATGTAATCAATACAATTACTTATATATTTCCCTTTTTTTTATGGAAATGGACACGGCAAACGAGCGTTTGGGTCACCTCATGGTAAGTGACTACCGCCGCCCACGACCCCCTGCAACACCAGAGGAGCTACAGGTGCGTTGCCGGCCTTTAAGGTGGGTTGGGCGCCGGAGCCCGGCATTACCTGATGCGAAACGCAATGGCATAAAGCCACTAATTCACGCCGGTTTTAAATGCCGGGAGTGGTAATGATCCGGTCGAGTCTGCCCAAGCATGAGCCATTGCTGGCGACGTGACTCTACCACACGTTATTTAGTTGCCTCTTACGACACCACCAGTACCAGGATGATCCTATTCTAGGCCGGGATCACACGGCACGAAGTCCCTAAGTAATATTAGAAAAAAATTACAATTATAAATAACAATAAAGCATTTTAATGTAAAAAAAATAGCCGTTTCTTATAATAGTGATATTTTTTGCTTAAATTGAAATAATAAATAATTTTGATAATATAAAATATCAAAATAAAACAAATCAAAAATATTAGGATTCTTGATTTTTATAAAGGGTAATATTGAACAATTGCACTATTAGAATAAATTTACAATCGAAACTCAAAAAGAGCAACTATTTTCAGCAGAACTGCTTTTCGAGCCGGTGGTAGCGTTATGTTCATTTGACAATTTAAAACCGCTTATAAAAATCTATTTGAATAAAGAATATTTAGAATTTTAATTTGATACACGTAAACAAACCTCTTTGGTGTGTTCTACATGCAACGTGACGTTGACGAGGTGATTAGTGTTCAACTGGTACGTTCGTAACGCCATAGTCAAAGAATAGAACAGAGAAGGACGTAACATATTTATTTAGAACACGTATAAAAAAATTAACGTAGCGGGACTCGAACCCGCGCCTCTTGGAAACCGACCAGGTCCTGATCGGTTTCCGGGAGGTGCGGGTTCGAGTCCCGCTACGTTTAAATTTTTGTACGTTTTGTAAATAAGTATTCTTCTTTCCTAAGTGTGGATTAACACTATAAAAATGTTAAAAATAAGGACGTCACATGTTCTGTTCAAAACTTTGTTTCCGAAAGTAGAAGAGTAACCAAATAATCTTGAGCTTTAATTATATTCCGACCGAACATATAACTTGGCACTCATATACTATATTCTTGTCGCTATAGTCGAGAGCGCAATATTCAAAATTATATTTGATGTGATTATTCAAAATTATATATGCTTTTGACGATATAAATTATAACGTTTATTTGCTTTCTTATATCTTTCTTTTCATTTTTATCGTTATTTAGTAATATAACGCCATCTACCGCGATCCAAATAATTTATGTAAGTAGAAAATTTTACGTGAGCGTGAGCTTTCCTTTACGGTTTGATAATAAAAAGTTCTTTGCTGCTTCTCTAGATGGCCGTCAAGGTCATTTGCCAAACAGTCCTATTCAAAATTGTAATTTTAAGCAAATAAGTGACAATTTAGACGTATTTTTTAATTATATTGAGTACATTACTAAAAATCTCATAATATTTTCTTAGTTTGGTAATTTAAAGGCATTTAGAAAACAAACAAAAATCAAGGTTTACTATGAAATTAAAACTCAATTTTTGGATAAATAGTCATGTCATAAATGTAGAAAAATAGGTTAGCACTAATAGATAAACAAATAATATTCTGGTACAGGAAAAAATATATCCACAAACAAACCAGAATGGCCTATGTTTAAAGCTTTAAGCAACTTGGTACATAACTAGCGGCCATCGCCAGAAATGAAACTGTAAATTTAAAAAGTTCTCCTTTGCAGATTACTTTTTAATATTAGATGATAAGACTACAAGAACAACAACTGTTCCATTCACATTAGGGTTAGTAATTATAACAATATTTTATGCTACAAATTTACATGCAAAATATATAAAAAGATATTAAATTTAGTAGTTTTTAGTATTTTTTTTATTTTATTTTTTATCCTAGTAGTTTTTAAATTTGTAATAAAATGATTATCTGTATGTATATTGCACAAATTCATCATACACCAAGTGCTTGATGCGCACAATGTCTCACAAGGAAAAATGAGACTCTCCAAAATGCGTACATTTTGTGTTATAAATTATACTGTTGATATGATGCTTTTATGCCATAAATTTTGTTAGAGTAACACATCTCACGATGTCGTGGGATGACGAAGAATTTCAATATTAGTTGTATTTTTTGTTTATTTCAGTAAATTTTATAAAACACTTTTTTTATTTTGTAAAAATAAAAAAATAATAATAAAAAAAAAGTCAGCTTCACGCTGTATCCCGCACACAGCAGGGTAGGCAGAGGGAACCTAATGTTAAGACACTCTGTTCCCCACTTTCTGCCGAATTTTGGAGGCATTGCGTGTTGAGTGGCAGAACTCAACGCCGCGCTTAGCCTCGACACCAGAGCGAAAAAATGGAAATATAAATTAATACTAAATAAAAATTTATAAAAAAAAAACAAATTTAACTTTTGTACCACTTGCTTCAAGAATTCAAAATAAAATTATTTTTAATTTGATCGTGATCCACTTGTTGTTTACAGATAACACCTTTTCGCAAAAAACTTGTTTGTAAGTCGATTCCGTTATATATCCTATGGACCCACTAACCGAGAGCCGCTAAGTGATCACTTTCACCTTGATGTGTCTAAAGCTAGTTCAATAATTGGGAGAGTTTAAATAAAATAAATCAGCTTCACGCTGTATCCCGCACACTGCAGAGTAGGCAGGGGGGAACCTAGTGTTAAGACACTCCGTTCTCCACTTTCGGCCGAATTCTGGAGGCATTGTGTGTTGAGTGGCAGAACTCAACGCCGCGCTTAACCTCAACACCAGAGCGAAGAAATGGAAATATAAATTTAAGTAAATATTTCATCTCCTCGAGCGGGGATCGAACACACAACCAGTCGATTTTACAGTCACACTTAGTGCCGCTGCGCCACGACTGGCCTCAAATAGTTGGCCTGGCCTGGAATAGTTTATTTTTTCTCAAACTTCCAATTTCAACCCTAATACGTGTGACGGAACTCAATGCCGTACTTTGTCTCAAAAGAGCGATGAAATGGAAATAATTCGTTGCTCGATGATGATTTAGCCCATAACCATAGTAAGGCAGATGCGGAGCTACTGCATTACGAGAGCCTCAATTTTTTCAAGATTGCGAGTGAGATTTGCGGAACTCAACGCCGCGCTTTGCCTCGATACCAGAGCGAAGAAATAAGAAAATAAATTTAAATAAATATTTAAAACTCAGCATAAGACTGTAAAGGACCGATTTTATCGACTTAACGGAACCTGGAATATTAATAATCACCATTAATAAACAGCCAGCTGCGAATTTTTTTTATATAAAATTCTATTTTAAACATGCACATGAATTTTATTTATGTTTATGGAATTAAGGGAGGTTCTGACTAGTATTTTTAACCCACTAACCATTCTTTAGCTGTTAATTTAAATAGTTTTATAATCGATTAAGATATGTATATTTTTGTGAAGTGAATTAACGTTCGGGGCCCACTTAAATTTTACATGGCTTCTTGAAAAGATTTAATTAGTTCAAGAATGACCTCCAACTGTGTATGGAATGCTGTTGCTGTGTTTATGATCGTAATAACCATTAGCCGGATATCACTGCTACTATCACTGCCTAATAAGGGCACAATAACGGAACTAATAAAGAAGAAGACGCAAGGAACCTAAAATTCAATTTTGAATTGGTATAGTTTGTAGTGTTTTTATTTTCGCATTCGAATGGCGTATGGTCGTCGCTTTTGTAAAGTTTCATTACCGTCTAAAGCAAAGCTAAATTAAAGCGTTTAAAGCAAAGCTATTAATCGCTTTATGTAAAAATCAAGCCACATTGGAACAAATATAAGTATATATATACTACATAACCCTTCTTTACGATGCACAGGTAGGTAAAAAGAAATTGCAGTTTCTACTACTAAGATTTTTATTTTCTCACAAAATATGAAAAAATATGAAATAACTAACAGTTTCTGTCTGTGGCTCTGCTTCTTCTTAGTTTCACGTTATATCTTGCACATATCAGGATAGATAGAGGGAACTTCAGGACTTAGTGTTCAGACATTCCGTAACCATTAAGCCACTTTCGTTCCCCACTTTCCGCATCATTATCATCTCTTTTAGTGGAAACTAAAACCTGACGCGTTCACAGTCACACGTTTGTGTTTCTGCGCCATGACTGGCTCTTATTCTATTTATATATAAGATTTAATACATAAATCACTTTTAAGCCTTCATAGTAAATAATAAAATATTAAATTTATCACAACACATTATTATCATTTTTCATAGTGGAAGTCTTTTTGAACAAAAACAGCTTACGAATTAAAAACATGATATATTAAACGACGTCCAATAAAGGCCTCGATTATCAACCCTCCGGGTGGCGTCAGAACAACAAAAATATTTTAAGATCGCCGTAAACAACTTTATACCTACCTTGACTAATTAAAATGATTACTCTTCATGTTGGGGCTGTTAAAACTGTCTTCTTGAATTACGATGACTTCTGTTAATAAATTAAAATTTTTACTCCTTGTAATAAAAATAGCAAAAAATGAATGGTGACGCAGGGGCACAAGGGTGCGACTGTAAACGCGACAGGTTATGGGTTTGATTCTCACTTGAGGAAATGAAATATTTAACATTTTTATTTTCCCGCTTTTGTAAGGAGGTACGTACAAGTGGAGGATTTCCGCCACTCAACACGCAATGCCTCAAAAAATCGCCAGAAGTGTCTTTATGGGAACGAAATGTGTTACCACTAGGTTCTCAGGTTCCCTCTGCCTAGGCTGCTGCGGAATACAGCGTGAAGTAACAAAAATAAAGAATTGAATTGAATGAAGAATTTTTGTATTCGGGAGATCGGAGAATCTTAATACTCAGTTGTTCCTGTCTACGCTGCTAAGAATTTTTAAAGTACAAAAAAAGTATAAACTACAAAAAAAAGTAACATATTATTTTAAATGGGATGTGTCCTTTGTTGACTGTTGTTTAATTAACAATGTTATCTGTATATGTTTTTTTAGATTTTCGATGACTGAATTAAACTCCTCGCTTTTGTCTTGTTACTAGGGCGAGAAAAGTAAAAAAAGAATCCCCCAAATGGAAATGAAACTTACAACCGTCGCGTTTAGAAGAAGGTACGCTGTGCCTGTGCGCCACGACAGCCCCAATTTTTTCAGTTATCACTGTTGATGTCAACAATCATGCCTTTAAGCATATTACAAGTGTGTCCTACATAAGTTTAAATAAAAGCAACTTCAATAAAATTGTTACCGTTTTTTTTATCTTATGGATAAAACTTTGTCAAAAATGTAAAAAGTTTCCGTTATGTTGACATAAAAGCATAAATCGTAAAATAAGATAAATTATTTTTCACTGCAATTAATCACCAATTTAAATTTGTAATTGTAAGCTTTTTTTTAATTTGCATTTTTTAACTTGATATTGACATCTATAGCCATCATTAACTAACTTTTATTATATTAATCTTTAAAACTTTAATTTACAATATAATATATATTTTTTTTAGTTTCATACATATGTTCGCTGTATTTCCGCATATAGCACGGCTTCGTAGTTCCTTCTGCCTAAAAGAAGCAAAGTGTTAGGACACTCCGTTCCCCTCTTTCTGCTCAATTCGAGACATTACGTGTTAATGTCTTGCATGATTCGTCTCGTTACAGCTGCCGCTGCGTTCTCTGTTGATATACATTAGTTTGTATATTTATTTATAAACTTAAATTACATTTGTATAGTATCTTTGTGATCGTTAACGAAACTTCGATAAATTTGAACTTTCACGGCAACTTGCAATACGTGATTTCTAGAAGATTCTTCTATATATG
>DWQW01006231.1:0-16616 GCA_018249695.1 Heliconius erato demophoon | reverse complement strand
GCGGCGTTGAGTTCTGCCACTCAACACGCAATGCCTCCATAATTCGGCAGAAAGTGGGGAACGGAGTGTCTTAACACTAGGTTCCCTCTGCCTACCCTGCTGTGTGCGGGATACAGCGTGAAGCTAAAAAAAAAACAAAAAAAAATTAAAAAAAAACAGTTGAAATATACATTGTTCCAACCACCAATGCACTTGCTTGACTCTCAAGTGTACGTATTTTTTCGATTTCCATTTATAACGATTTTTGCACCAATAACATACCAGTGAAAAAAACTAAATTAAACATCCAGTAACACTACAATTCAACGACGTTCCGATTTCAATTGTTCGAAATTGGTTCACTGATAGTAATAGTTGCAAAGTAACGAAGGAACGGACAAACATATGAGCTAAAAACATTATTTTTCTTTAGGGATTCGTCGCAGTCGATTAAAATTAATTATTTTAAAATAAAATTTACAAGGAGTAAAAATCGAATCCGCTATCATTCGTTAAATTTAAGATATTGCCCAACTTCCAAAATGGCGTCAAATTCAATAGTAATATTTATAATAAAGATTCAAAAATAAATTATCTTATATTATTTTCATATAAGAAAAACAATGAAGTTTATTAAAATATTTTTTTCAACTTCACACTATATTCTGTATGTAGCAGGGTACACAAACAGAACTTGGGAACCTAGTGACAGTCCGCCCCATTAAGATACTTCCGTTCCCCTGTTTCCGCCGAATTGTGGAGACATTGGCTGTTGAATAAATATTTAATTTCTTTGAGTGGAAGTCGAGCCCATAGCCAGTCGCGTTTACAGTCTAATTAACTAATTTATTAAATTTAAATTATAAAAAAACCCCATTAAAAAGATAAACACTTTATTTAGAAACAAAATCACACAACAATGATATATGTAAGTAAACTTTAGTATGATAGTAACAATATATACACACATTTTTTTATTTAACTAACTTTACTAAATAGTTTTAATACATACCTAGATTTTTTGTATATACATAACTTATAACTTATATATATAGGCATAGACGTAGGAATAGGGGAGGCCAGGTGATCTGTACCCACCCCAGAATTCTACTGACGAAAAATTATCCCTGAAAAATTAAAAAAACGAACAGACCTGTTAGAAGCTAAAAAAAATTCTAATATCTATATGTATAGAAACATCGGAAAACATCATTTTTTTCAACCCAAAAATGGATTTGAACCCACAAACAATTGCACTACTATTATTACTGTTTAATATAACATTATTTTGAATGAATTAAGAAATTAACTATATAAATTTGTGTACAAAAAATATATTTCTTGAAAATACAGTTAATATTGCACATTAAAATTAAGTGTGACACCAGCTTTATAGATTATTTATCATTAAGTAATTTAAATATATATTTATTTTCTTTAAAGAAACATTATTATCTTTATGAAATATTATAATTTATATACATTGCACATCTTAAATAGCCCTTAATCTAATATTAATAATTATTATGAAATAAAAGTTAGGCCAAAATATACAATTTATCAAAACCGAGATCTATCATAAAATAATTATTTACGAAAATAATTATTAATATTTATAAAACATAATTATACTAATATCTAAAAAACAAGCTGATATCCATTTAAGTTTAATTTACTAAATAAATCACAACCAATACATTATATTTGTATATTTAAGGGGGCAGGTGGCATCTGCACCACTCGTCTATCAATGTGCACTCTATTCCGCATGAGTCTCAAGCTTGACTCTGTAACTTTTGTACATCCTCGGACCAACAAGCCTTCTAAATCATGACAGTGTAATGCGAGAGCTCTGAAAATTTTTGAAATTATACATAAGAATTAGAGATCTATTGCTATATTATACAAAATCTACATTAATCGTAGCCTATGTATCATTCTGATGGATATATTATATTATTACAAAGTTTCATTTAACTGGTTGTGGGTTGATCCCCACTCATGGAAATGAAATATTTATTTAAATTTATATTTTCATTTCACGGACCTACTGTCGAGGCAAAGCGCAGTGTTGAGTTCCGCCACTCAACATGCAATGCCAAAATTTTAATGTTTCCTACTTTGAGCTCAAAAAAATGATAAAACAAGATAAGAAAACACTTACATTATGCCTTTATCAGTAATTTCACTACAACCACCCAAATTCAACAGTTTCAATGAGGAACTGTATTTAGACAAAGTGAACAAGCATCTGTCTGTAATTTGCAAATTACCCTCTAAGTTTAAAGTTTTCAAATGCCTAAACTTTTTAATAAATATAAGTATACAGTTTTCAGAGATCGCTGCACAATATGCTAAATCAACATCTTCAAGTTGACTCTGATGAAGAGCTAATGCTTCCATAGCTCCTGTGGTCAGCCAAGAACATTTAGACAGTTTTAATACTTGCAAATTATTGCAGTAAAGAATAACTGGCTGTAAACATTTTGCTGTCAATTCTTTGCAATGGCTTAAATTCAAATGTACAAGGTCTGGATTATTTCTTAATAGTGGAATCAGATCCATATCACATAAATTGGCACACCGGCTCAAATTCAATATTTTTAGTTTTTCACATGACAATGCTAGTACCTGAAATTGAATAAATAGATTGAATAAGATTTAAACACAATACAATACCATATATTACGTCGTATAAAACACTTTACGTTGAACGCATGCGGCGAAAATCCTTTATTCATCAGTTTCAAGGATTTTAACTTTGCAAAATACATATTTATTATTTGGAGGCACGTTTTAGAAACGCAGCGAAAAGTAAAACATTCCCGGATAGTAAGGTAGGGTATAATTTTTGACACCAGTATATCTTCCCAGTACAAATCAAGAATATGTGTGTTTCTCTTCATAGTCATGATTGTTATTTATAAATAAAACTATGCAAAAGGTAAATAAAATATCAGACTGTTTACTTCATTGATAACACAAAACTGACAGCAAAGCAGGTTTGCCAACTGTTGAACTGATACAAAATAAAACTTATATGTAAATCAATATTGTAACGATTCGACTTATCGAGCATTTACTTTGATTTTAAAATCGATATCTCATATTAGGTCGCAATATAGTTAGTGTCATTTAGTATAAATATGAAAATAATAATAAAAATATCTTGTAGAATATAATTTTTTAAGCTAATATTATGTGCTATAATTAAACTATTATAAATCTTTAATTTATTTTTTTATGTAATGCTTATGAATATTTGTATTAAAAAAGAATAAAAGGAATATCACTTATCACATCAGCGATGTGATATATTACTAGCACCTAAATAAATATTATTATACTACACTTATAACTGAGATAAGCCAAGATATGTTTTTTTATGAAAAAGACGTTAAGGCAAACGAGCGTACGGGTCACCTGATGGTGGTCACCGCCGCCCACGGTCCCGTGCAACACCAGAGGCCGGCCTTTGAGGTGGAGATAGGCGCGCTCTTTGAAGGTACCGATGTCCACGGTAGCCCTGAGATGAGATGAGATAGGCCCTATACAGGGCTAATCGGTGTTTTGGCCTTAAGTATTGTCTGGCTCTGCTGATGAGCCCCCCCGTTTCTTAAATCGAATTGGGATTATTACGATACTGGCTCACTCACTCGAAATATTAAGGTCCAATATGCTAATACAGAACGCGGCTATAAGGGAAGTGTTTTGGACGACTGGCGACACGACAAATGGGTTTTTTTAGCTTTTAACGTTGTGTTTTATGGGGATGGTTAAATTGAAACGAGTCCTTTCACCCCAAGAGGAGCCATTCCCAAGGGAGCCACAACAAAGACTGAAGACTGAAAGAAGTTTGCGTCGAAATGTAATAAATATTTACATAAACTATAGTTATTTGATAATTGATATTTTGTATATTGATATTTCTCAAATATTTTTTTCCTCATAGACCCCTTTCAAAATTTAGCTGCTTCCGGAGGATTTGGATCCAGCTATATTTCTACCATATTCCTAAAACTTAAAAAAAATGGTATTGTAAATCTCCATTTTTTGTCACGCCAACATAGATCTCCCGTGGACCCCTGAGAGTCCACTTAGACCACTTTAGGAACTAAGACAACGAGACTTTTGCTATAAGTCCCGCTGAGTTTCTTGCGCCGGCTCTAAAGCAGAGTTTGTTCTTGCGCCTAAAGCAGAATTAATTCTGTATTTTTCAGTGGCGTAGCTAGGGTATTTGCTGCCTGGTGCAGCTTAGGATTTGATGCCCTTTAAAATGTGGTCAAAATCATTAATCGAAGCAAAGTCATTAATCACATTTTCAAAATCAATAGTATTGACTAGTTCATGTGCGATTGACATGATAGCAAGATTGTATTTTTCATTTTCATTCTCTCATTTTTCTTGATTCTGGATTGATAAAAAATCAGAAGAATTGATCGTGAATTTGATGCCCCTTTCCTTTTGATGCCCGGTGCGACTGCACCGCTCGCACCCCCCCAGCTACGCCACTGGTATTTTTGAATTCCGTCCAAATTTTATGTGACAAATTGAGCGATTAGTTTCCGTACCGAGCATAATGTGTTACATTATTTAAAAAAAAGCACCTTCACGCTGTATCCCGCACACAGCAGGGTAGGCAGAGGGAATCTAGTGTTAAGACTTAATTTATTACTTCTTATTTATATCATTTATAACTTCTCATCATAATTTACTTCTGAGATGGTAGTAGCTTATGTTTATCATATGATTAAAAACTGCTTGCAAAAATCAAAAAAAATCAAGAATGTTTTAAGTTGAATTGGATTGACAGAATTCGAATAGTACTGGAAGTATGTATAATTTCTATTTTAATAACTAGTTGAATGTTGATCAAGATTGAGAACCACTAATCAAGTATTACTTGAGACCAACCGTACCGCAGAGGCACAAACGTGCGACTGTAAGCGCAACAGGGTTCGATTCCCACTCGAGGAAATGAAATAATAACATTTTCATTTCCTCTCTCTGGTAACGACACTTCCGCCACTCAACACGCAATGCCTCCAGTAATAATGAGTCTTAATGGGAACGGAATGTCTTAATAATAGATTTTCAGGTTCCCTCTGCCTACTACATACATACTATGTACGGGATAGAATACGCTTAAAAAAAAGAAAAAAAATATTTGTAAAAACAAAAACCCCGACTGCATAAAACTAAAAAGAAAATAAACAAGCCCAATAGTTTATTAGGATTAACAATCGGGACCTCTTTAAATTATGCGGGGTTCCTGGTAAAGATTTTATTGATTGAAGAATTACTTATAGGTCCCGACTGTTAATCGTAATAAACTATTGGGCTTGTTTATTTTCTTTTTAGTTTTATGCAGTCGGGGTTTTTGTTTTTACAAATATTTTTTTATTTTTTACTTTTTCGTAAGTATTTATTATGGTAATGATAATCATGATATACCTTTTTGAAATCCTCGTATTGAGCTCTTGAATTTGATACCCATATTGTAGTATTCGAAACAATTTTATTGGCGTCCCACACCCGCCATGATTATTTTTTTTTTAACATCACCTATCTGAGAACACTTAGGTTGCTAATATAAATCTAACGATACCTCAATTATGTAAATCCGTTCAGCGGTTCTGGAGATATGAGGTAATAAAGAATATTACATACATACAAGATACGCGCGAAAAACATAACCCTTCCTTAGCAGTCGGGAAAAAGTATTACGATGTAAATTTAGGTCTCATCGTTACTTGACATTTAGTCTTTATTTTCTAATATTTTACAAAGTCATATAATTTTTTGATATTATTTATTTAATACGTTATGACTTTTTTTATGCACAACCAGACTTGTATAACTACATATATATACTACATTTATTTAATAAGCTCATATATTTAGTTTTATGTGTTTTTCATTGTTTGTGTGTACCAGTTTTCAGTTTAGTGGCGATATAAGTTTTTTTTTAAATTTGGCTTTGCGCTGTATCCTGCACATAGTAGGATAGCCAAAAGGTACGTGGGAATCTTGTGTACACTCCGTTTTAATTAGGATACTTCCGTTCCCTACTTTTCGAGGCCAGTCGTGGCGCAGCGGCACGAGGTGTGACTGCAAAACCGACTGGTTGTGGGTTCGATCCACACTCGAGGAGATGAAATATTTACCTAAATTTATATTTCCATTTCTTCGCTCTGGTGTGGAGGTTAAGCGCGGCGTTGAGTTCTGCCACTCAACACGCAATGCCTCCAGAATTCGGCAGAAAGTGGGGAACGGAGTGTCTTAACACTAGGTTCCCTCTGCCTACCCTGCTGTGTGCGGGATACAGCGTGAAGCTAATTTAATAATAATTTAATTTTAATTTAGTAAGTCATTTCCTCGAGTAAGAATCGAACCCACAAATTCATTTCATCTAGTTTTTAAATTAAATCAACTCAGCTTCACGTTGTGTGTGTGTGTGCGGGATACACAGCAGGATAGATAGAGGCAACCACGTGTTAAGTCAGTCCCCACTTTTCGCCGAGTTCTGAAGGCATTGCGTGTTGAGTGGCGGAACTTAACGCCGCGCTTTACCTCGACACCAGAACGAAGTAATGAAAATATAAATTTAAGTAAATATTTCATTTCCTCTAATGGAGATCTAACCCATAAGCCTAACACACTTTATGCCTCTGAGCCATCACTTGCTTATCAGTTATAAAAAAAAAAAAAAAAAAATTAGCTTCACGCTGTATCCCGCACACAGCAGGGTAGGCAGAGGGAACCTAGTGTTAAGACACTCCGTTCCCCACTTTCTGCCGAATTCTGGAGGCATTGCGTGTTGAGTGGCGGAACTCAACGCCGCGCTTATCAGTTATTATTTATGTAAAACTACTTAATTTATATCAGAGCGCAGTTTATAATAAAACAAAATTAGAAAAATGACAGAGATCTATGTTCAATCGTCTAAAATTATGAGTTATACATTGTTTGGACTTGTCGACCTTGTGTTGATAGTTGATACGTTCGAGGCTCAAAGTTGATTTTTCTTTGAGAAGAGTTACACGTGTTTGTTTTTAATGTGAGTATTATTTATTTTTGTTTTATATTAAATAAGTATTTTTTTATATTTATATAAAAATATGAGATGAAAGTAATTTAATTAGAGATAAATAAAGGAATTTGTCATAGTGTCAAATTCTTTGTGGTTAATTCTTTGTGGTTATAGTAAAAAAGAGACGTCAGTATGTAGGTGGCTAATAAGAGATTTTTTTTAATAAAAATCGTCATTTTATTTAAAAAAAATTATGTGGTTTTTGAATACAGGATCTGAAGCCGCAACTTTTCTATACTGTTCAAGTGCATTATTATTAACCTCTAGAATTTTTTTAAACAGTTTAGACATCGAAATAATATTTTTATACGTATATGTTGTTCGACTGAAAAAAACCGTCCTATGTTTTAAAATATAATATAACTAGCTTTTACCCCTTTTTTTTCTTTTTGCTTGAATTGAAAAAATATTTAAATACACAATAACCATAAAAAAGTAAATGAAATAATAAAATAGAAATTAGTTTAAGAAACTGTAAACCCGGTTTTTAAGTTTTATAATATTAATAGAAAATTAATTATAACATTTTTTTTTCACGCACTATCCACATAAATACTAAATATATCATTTTCTCTAGTGGGAATCGAACCGATAACCTGTCACATTTACAGTCGCACGCTTGTACTCCTGGCCTGTGGCCACCACGACTGGCCTTTGGCCTCTAACAACAATGAATTCATAAAATTACTATAATAACTTCTATGACAATTTTAGATGTACACTGTGATATTAGTTATTTTATTGGCTTTCCACCTTCTTTTATGGGGCTTGTTTTGGAAGGCGCGACGTAACTTCAAGAACTTGCCTTCTTATTCTCAGTTGCCGTTTTTGGGTTCCATACACTGGTTCATTGGAGGTGGCACAAGTAAGAAATATATATTTTTTGTATATATAACTTTTTTTATTTATAATTAATAAGATATATTTTTTTACTGATCCAGTGATTTACAGTCGATTGAAAGAAATATCAAAAATAATGGATGAGACATGTCTGCCGTTCATTGTTTGGATTGGCCCGAGACCTTTGATGTGTAAGTAGCTATTAATAATTAAATATGTTTCATTAGCGACAATTAACAATGGAATCTCTATAAGTAATTTTTTTCCGTTGTTGAGTGACTGACAGATAAAGCGTTGATGAAACTCCTTTGAAAGTTGAAATTTGTAGATAGCTTAGGGTAGGGAGGGAAAAACAAAAGATATTTTGAAATTCCTACGGAAATGGGAAAGGAGATTTTCTATTCTGTGTGGTTGCATTTTATCGCGAACCTTTTTTTAAATGAAACTATTTGACATCCTTTTGTCATTTGATACAATCAAACTACCGCCAATGATTTATTAGTTGGCTCTTGTACTGTCCTCGAATACATATATAATATGAGCTGTATCTTATTTTATTGTGTGGAGACTTTAAAATAATTAGTAAAAAGTATCCATTTAATACTGATCTGCTTAAATAATTTACTAAATCTTACGAAAGATCTTATTACGGTCACTTTTAATGTATATACCTACTTCATACACAATTCAATTTTCAGTGATAAGTGATCCTGAAGACGTAAAGACCATTACTAATAATTTTTTGGAGAAGCCATATCTGTATGATTTTGGGCGTGACTGGCTCGGAAAAGGCCTTGTAGTTGCACCAGGTAATATAACATTGTATCATTTGCACAGTGTTCTTATTTGGCTTTACGATATATCTCGCATACAGTTAGTATAAATCTGCCAAATCCTGGAGGCATTGTGTATTGAGAGGCGGAATTCAATATCGCACTTTGACTACTTTACCAGAGCAGGACAATGAACACCTTAGATATTTCATTTTCCTCAAGTGAGAATGGAACTACGCCTGGCCTGAAATACTTAATTAATTTTAACTTTAACATATTTTTTAGTAAAACACAAAGTCTAATGAATCCTTTTACAAAGGTATATTATAGGGATTCCTCTGCATCCGAACTAGTTGATTGTTTTCTTGTGTAAAGTGCAAATGTCCAAAAGACTTTTTTAAGATTCGATTTTTGAAAATAGATGTCATTTTCGTTCGGATTAGTGAATTATTGTTATTTCCTTGCTCTGGCTACACAACAAAATGTGACGTTGAATCCCGGCACACTACACTCATTGTCTGGGCAACTGTGCGGTGCCTGAGAAAAGAAATGTCTGAATACTAGGTTCCCTCTGCCTACACTGCCACATGCGGGATACAGTGTGAAGCAAAAAAAAAAAAAAATAATAAAATTATTATGATAAATTAATCTGTTATTTTACCTAGGTGAAATTTGGAAACGTAATATAAAACTTATAGCTGGCACGTTTTCTGGAACAATGGTGGACGGTTTCCAAGAAGTATTCAATATAAAGGCAAGAGAATTAGTGGAGAAATTTAAAGGAGAAATCGATAAAAAACCATTTGATGCAATGCCTTATCTGGCCAACACTACATTAGCTGCTATCTGTGGTGAGTAAAGAAATGATACTCGTTCACATTTTTGTGGACTTAACGTCATTTTTTTAATTTGAAATAAATGAGTTTATTAAAAGTTTTATTGAGACCTTCGTGGCGTAGGGTAAGCGTGCGTCTGTAAACGCGATGGCTATGGCTTCGATTTCCATTTAGGGAAATAAAATGTTTAAAATTTTTAATTCATCGCTCTTGTAATGAAGCAAAGCGCGGAGTTCCGCAACTCAACACGCAATGATTCAAGAATTGGGCGGAAAGTGCGGAATGGAAATATCTTATTAAAAAAGGGAATGTCTTAACACTAAGTTCCCAGGGTTCCCTCTGCCTACCTTGCTATATGCTGGATACAGAATGGAGTTAAAGAAAAGTTTTATTTTAAGCGGCTAGGGCATATCATGTGATATAAGACAAAGTGCGGTATTTAGTTTCTCCATAAAACATGTAATATCTTGATTTCCGGCAGACTAGGTTATCTGCCTACCCTGCTATATGCGACATACAGTGTAAAGTTTTGAATACCGCGCAAAGTGGAGTAGGTTGAGCAAGAAGGCACGCCCTGGCAATTTACGTCAGGATTAATGCCAAAAAGAACAGAAGGAAGAGCGAAGGGCTAAAAAAAAGTATATTTTCAGAGACTGGTTTAGGAGTAAGTTACAAGTCAAACAGTAAGGAATCAGAGCAATACTATGAAGCATTTAAAGGTGCACTGGAACTTTTGGTGAAACGAGGATTGAACTTGTTCTATCATTTCGATTTTATTTACAAATTCTCTTCAGATCACGACAAATTTATTGAAAACATATCAATAATGCACAATGTGTCGAATGTTGTAAGTTTTTATTGGACAATATTTTTCTAAATTTTTTTTTTCATAAATTCCTCGTGAATATGAGAGAAAGGTCTTTTCGTACATTCGTCTCTTTTTTTTTTAACAAAATAAATTATGAAGATAGCAGGAGCCGGACACCTCGTTTTCATTTTCATTATTTTTGCCGTATTTTCGAGATGTGCTTCTTCTACTAGAGCAGGGAAATGAAAATAAATAGAAGAAAATCACAAAAGAGCCCTAAGCGTTAACAATCACACGATGTTTCATTGCGTTACGGCGGCCACAATTTTGTCTTGATTATTCAGATAAATCATAAATAATGAAGTGGTAATTCTTTATTGTGAAACTACATATATATTGTAGGTTATCAATCAGAAGATGTTTGAAAGAGAAAAAATACGTAGAAGTTTATCTGTTGAAAATCAAAAAGAGGAAGGTAAATATTGGCATACGCCGAATATATAACTATAGCTTACATACCAAGATATTACTTTATTATAAATTGGCTTTTTTTCGAAGTGATAACGTTTTATAGACTGATAAACGCTGGCTGCTCATTGTCACGTTCCGCCTAAGTTGAGCGTGCAAGTGAAATCGCGGAACAAATGATAGAGAGGCACGATCAACCTAAGCGCTGAGCTTGTGACTCATCTGTTCATTAATTGTTACTTATCCAAAAAAAATCAAATTACAACATTTAACATGTCAACAAGTCTCACTAACAAGAAAACTTCTAAAAATCTTCTAATCAATATTTGCTAATATTACAACAGGTAAAAACAAAAAATTTAAAACTGTATTGGACGTTTTATTGGACTTACAAGAAATAGATCCTAGCATGGATGAATCGCAAATTAGATCAGAAGTTCATACGATAATTGTGGGTGGACAAGAGACTGTTGCGACAACACTCGCTTATGCTTTACTGATGTTAGGATGTCATCCTGACATACAAGACAAATTATTTAACGAGTAAGTAAAAAAGAAATTCTTTTTAAATTTTATATCACCGTTATTTTACAATTAAAGACTAAGTTAACTAATAGAATAAGGTACAACGCTGCCGTGGCCAATAGGGATGATATCAAATAGTCTTGGTTACCTGATGTGATTTGCGTCAAGTTAGATCAGGATCAGAAAAGACGATGTATATCAGCGCCTTGAGGCCATTTCCTTTGCCTACCTTGAGGGTTGTGGAAGATACAGCGTGAATCTTAAAAAATGTTTAATGCGACTGAAAGTTTCAATAGAAAGCACTGAGTTTGGAAGAAGAGTATATAATGGAATAAATTTAAGAAAGTCCTCAGACTCAAAAAACTCCAGAGGTTAAGTAACAGCTATATAATTAAAATTTGTCTTCTGATATATTTTCAGAGTAAATCAAGTATTCGGAGATAAGTCCAATATTCTTAAAGAGGATCTGTGTTGTCTTGTATATTGTGAGGCTGTGATTCAAGAGACACTCCGATTATTCCCGCCTATACCGGTCGTTACCAGACATGCAGATCGAGATTTGCCAATCAGTATGTATTATAAAGAGTCTAAAAAGTTTATTTACGTTTTACCCTAAGTCCAGGTAAATGCGCGGTTGGCTCGGCGCGCGGTTTACGATTGTAACAAATATCTTTTAAACCGCGTCAAAGAGAGATAAAGTTTAAGAGAGATGGTTTAAGATTTATAGTGCAATCATACAAAAAGTCAAAGGATGCAATAGACATCCTCAAGTACTTGTAAAACCGATCTTCGTATAATCTTAGTGTGGGATATAAAGTCACAAGCAGGCTTAAAGAAAGTCTTTGACTCAAAATAGAGTGAGTATAGTATCGTCTTTGCTTTCGACGACGACATCGCAGTTTGCGGTAAAAAACCCACAAGCAAATAGCGTCCATTCTTACTGAATGTATAAACTAGAATGCCGCACGCAAACCGCCGCCATATGAACAGCTGACTCTCGCGGCAGCGCGCGTCGCCGCGCGTTCATCTGGATTTAGCCTTAATGTTTAACATTTGCGTAATGGGATGTCCGTGTCATTAAAAAGCGTAACAAATTGTTATAAGTGATAATCCAGCTCTATATTAGTATTTGATAGGTCAAACTAGAATATTATTTCACATAATTTTTTAATATGCATTTTTTTATATTTTTGGTCCGGTCAAATCAGCTAATAACCAAAAATATGGGTATGTAACATTTTAAAAAAAAAGCCACCACAAGTACTGGAATGATTGAAACATATTTTTATGATGTTTTACAAAAATTTTACAATTTTCAGCTGGATAGAAATTAATTTATCTTTTAACATCTATATTGATATCAATTTGTGTTTATTGTATATTCTTTTAAATCTATACTCATCTAATTTTGTTTTTTATAGCGACAACCACTTTTACGCCGAATTCTGGAAGCTTTGCGTATACTCATATAAATATTTATTTTATTTTAGAATCGTGTATAATTCCTAAGGGCACATTGTGTTCTCTATCTTTATGGGGTGCCGGTAGATCTAGACGTGCTTGGGGGGAGGACGCTGACGAGTTTGTACCTGAACGTTGGCTTCAGCCTCAATCGATCAGCAATCCTGCCTTTATGCCATTCAGTGTTGGAAGACGCGCCTGTATTGGTATGCATTTTATTTTGTTACATATAGATATCTGAGATAACATTAATTGTTTTTATGAAAATACAATAATTCTAATTAAATTTTGGATAAGCTAACAGATTAAACAGATTAAGCACTTTGTTGAATTTTGTGTCTTCATAGGTTACATAATATTCGACCTTGGTTTCGGCTTAGCCATCAGATATCTCCTTTTAGAAAAACTTTGGCTTCGTTTTATCATTAATAACATGTAATGATTTTTCAACAGGTAAAAGATACGCAATGGCGATCCTGAAGACCCTTCTAGCCCATTGCGTAAAAGATCTAGTATTCGAATCTGAAGCTCATAAATTAGAATTTCAAATGGACATTAGTTTGAGAGCGATAAAAGGAAATCTTTTACAAGTGAATTTAAGAACATGATATTAATAGAAAACTGAACTGATTTTAATAAAATTTATTTATTTATGTATATAAAACTTTTTCATTACTGAGTGACTGTTAGACAACATAAAATCGGAAAAGCGCCGTGTTGACGCTAAAGTTTGGTATGTTTCTTGAGAAGTGTAAGGGAGCAAAAAGAGAGGATTTTTTAAAAATCCTAAAGAAGTTTTATAGTAGAATGCAAGATCAGTGTAAATAGTAAGGTATTAGAAAAAGTGAATGAAGTGGTATATTTGGAAAGTATGTTTAGTAGAGATGGAAGATACGAGCTGGATGTGGAAAGGCGTATTGCTGCGGGTAACAGAGTTAACGGTGCCTTGGCTGCCGTAATAAGACACATCATGAAAAACGTCAGCACAGCTGCACGTTTGACCGTACATAATGCAGTGTTGATACCGAAGCTGTTGTTCGGCAGCGAAACGCGAGTATTACAGAAAAAGAATGAAAGAATGATGAATGGTGTGGAGGTACGATTTCTTTGTAGCTTAGCTGATCGAATCCGCAAAGAAGAGATACACAGATACAGAGATGCTCAGCTCGTTTGGGCTAGTTGAAAGAATGACAAAACAGATGTATGGAAAAGTGAGTGATGAGAGAGGTAGCAGGAGACTTTGGTTGACCTTCGAAAACACGATATCAAGGATACTGGAGGAAGACCACGTAAAAAGCACGAGAACCCCCAGAGGGTATGTATGATAAGGTTGATGATTATAGTAGACAAGGCGACAGAGGTATGTAGAGACCGTATGTTTGGCGCTCCGTTCTCTCTGACTACCCTGCTAGGGATACAGCGTGAAGCTAAGCTAATTTAATTTAAAATTTATAGTTTACCCAAACTTTGTATACGCGGACACTAGTATATTTATGATATACAGAGATGGCTGGTGCCATCTTGGTAATGTTGGTTGTTTTCTTAGTCCAACATGGGATAATTACTATTAGAAAAATAGATTTTTGTGTGTTTGGCTATGAAAGAAAATCCCTCGAATTGCAGCATCTAGTACGAAATTTATCCAAATAAATATGAGTATAGTAATGTTAGTTGTGATATTCATGTGATACTTTGTTAGTGGTAAAATAAATGAAAATAATACTTTCAGTTGTTTAATTTATGTAACATCATATACCTTGATTATAATATTTAAATTATTGTGAAACATTCGTTAGATAGAAAAACTTTGTTAAAAACAACGTTAAGTGATAAATAGTTTGCATAAATGTATTTTCACTAATTTATTTGAATAATACTCTTCCAATATAGTCAAAGTGTTGTATATACTAAAAATTACGAGATTTTTCTCTGTTTCTAGCGGCAATATACTGCGAGATACTAAAGCAAGTCGAATTCAAAATATTGTGCACATATATTGTCTATTTCTGGTCTTCTAATCGTTTTCTTCAGTAACAGTGGATTGAAGCGTTGTATACGCGGAGTACGTAGATTTTATCACGTGCATTAGAAATGGGTAACTCAAAACAGCTATGCCACCAGCGGATAATGTTAATGTTTTTTGAGAATTTCTTAGCATCAACAGAACAGTGTTTCGATTAGCTACATTAAAATCCTCCCATTCACAGCTATATAAGGCTTTCTCGAAAATGATACTTGCTTCTAACAATCTTTGACCGATCAAACAATCTAAGAATATTTGATCAAATGTATATGGCAGTTGTACATAGGTGTTCTCCAAGCCCCCCAACAGTTCAGCAACGATAGCAAAAAACAGAAATATAAACTCCATTATATATATAATTCTGAATTTGCTTTCGACATTGTTCCTAAGTTTAATATTCATAATGTGAAATTTTATGATATCTCTCAAACGATTCTTAATAAATATATTCTTGATAGCGCTTTCTGTTCCTGTACTAAGGCTGTTATTTTGTCGCATGACTTTTTCGCAGAATATTTCACTATCCTGTCTTAGATTAAGCAGTTCCTCAGTCAGAGCTAGCATTTGGGCTTCTATGTAGCCTACTATGACCACCATGAAGGCCACTATAACCGCTAAACTGAAAACTCCGATGATTATAGCGGGTATCATGAGCATTGTTGCAATTTCATAATTTGGTGATTCCAACATCGGTTCTAAGCCTGTAAACAGAACGTTTTACTTTATAAAATGCCTAATGAAATATGGGAAGAAAATTACGTGGCTTCAAGTTTCTCCCGCGGGCGGTAGGCGGAGGTAACTTAGTGTTGAGTCCCATTGTTTCCCATATTACGTCTAATTTTCTACATATTGGCAGTGGCGGAATTCAAGTTTAGGTTTATTTACTGTTTACTTTTAAGGGACTAAAATCTTAAAATAATTTCATTTACCATAAATAACATATAAATCTTCAGTTAAATGTCGTCCGGGCATCAGAAAAGGCATTATAATATAAATTGTTCCGTTCACCATGAAAGTTATCCATATAATAAGGGCTCTTCTCTTCACAATTCTTAGATGCTTTTTAATATTTTCAGCAAATCGAGTTTCCGGTAGTACGAGACGATCACATTTGATGTAGTCATAAATCAATTTTCTTACCGTTGTTCTGTAATTGGTTTTAAGAAATAAGCTTCACGCTACGCGCTATCCTACACAGCAGGCTATTCGGAGGCAACCTAGGAACCTAGTATAAAGACACTTCGATTTACATTTTTAGACGAATTCTGGAGGCATTGCGTGTTGGAGGGCGAAATTTAACGCCACGCTTTGCCTCGTTAACAAAGCGATTAAAAGAAAATATGCTTGGCTTGTACCTTTACGCCACAATTTACCTCTCAATGAAGAAAACACTTTTAAATACAAGGATCTCTATAAAAAGAATAGAAAAACTTACTCGTACAATTTAATATAAAAGAACTTTATTATAGCTGAAGCACTGCACATGCCCAATGATACCTCCAAGAAGCAAATTGTAATATCACCGCATTCAGGACATCGGAATAAAACAAACCATATCATTGAAAATATGTATACGTAGATATAGAAAGTTCCAGCCACAACATTAAATATGTAAATGATCCAGGGAATCGCTGAAATATAAATTAAATCATATGATTAGTCATGGCATGGTGAGGCCAGTCATGGCGCAGCGGCACGAGGTGTGACTGCAAAACCGACTGGTTGTGGGTTCGATCCCCACTCGAGGAGATGAAATATTTACTTAAATTTATATTTCCATTTCTTCGCTCTGGTATCGAGGTTAAGCGCG
>DWQW01006230.1:0-16616 GCA_018249695.1 Heliconius erato demophoon | reverse complement strand
TCATTAAATGATTTAATTCTTCTGAAGACCTGGATCCAAGTAATGTGGAATAGTCACAGTCAGCCAGTTTACCAAATTGTTTAGCCCAAGCAAACAATTTTGTTCAATGTTAGATATCTCTCTCAGTGGATGATATTTAGTTTCATTTTATTAAAGTTACACAACTCCTTGTTAACTACTAACTTTAAAAATTTGCACAACCATTACAGACTCCCAGTTCCTGTAGTCTGTAGTCACTTATTGACAGTAGTCAACCTCTTGTCTGTTTATCACAATACTACCAATCTTGTTCATACACATTTTCAGCGACAAGTTACATTCTTTTATGTCACTAAGCTGTAGCTCTGTTATAGATAATACAGGATTATCATAATAAATTCCTATAAGAAATAAAATTAACACAAAATGTTGTTACAAATAAAATTCAAATTATACTGCATTTCAGTATTAAATAGACAGTTATTGTCAACTGAATATAGAGCCACCACCGGCCCAAGGAGCAGTTCTGTTGCCTAAGAACTGAAAAACATAGCTCTTTTCAATAAAAGTTACAATTTTAAAACAATGTAATTGCAGCTATGCTTCAAACTATTATTTACATAGGTACATGTTATTATTACCATCTGTATTTACATGGGTACATGTTATTATTACAATCTGTAATGCAAGTAATTATATATAGAATAATAAGCTTTACTATTACTTTTTTATAGTTATCATAAACATTTTAGATCTATGTCTGTATATAATGTACAGTAAAGTCACTTAATAAGTGTAAGGCTTAACCTTGCCCATGTTAAATAGAATGTTTTAAAAGACATTTTCGAAATAACCTTGAGTGTTGACATTTTTAATGTATAATATTTTGTCAAAATATCATATAGAAAATCTCTAATAAAATTCAGTAGCTATGTAATAGCTTATATGCTGAAATATAACTTACCAGTCTCAATTAGACTACTATTTTAATTTTTTAAGTATCAGAAGTTTGTACTTTACTTTTGAACTCTTATATAGTAAAGGGGGCTTACAATTTTTTCTTCTCATTTTTAGTAAGCTAGGAAAAATAGCTAAAAACTTCAGGGGATCGTTGGCCATTTTGAATTCTGAAAACAGCAACTTTCCTTTTCCTGTACTTCTGAAATATATACACTCATTTTGCGAGACACAACACAAATATAAACTAAACTCCTTTATATAAAAATATTTTACACAAAATTAATCTAAATGATTAATGATTTTCGAGAAAAATTTTGTTATTTATAAATTTTGCATCCGATCGCGGCAAAATTATAAGACGCTATGAGTGACAGATGACAGCACGTCGCCACAGAGAATAGATGACGTACGTCACTGCAGAAGTGAAAGAGGAAAGTATTTCGAAGATTATTTGGTAAGTCAACCATTTATATATGCAAATAGGCGAAATTAAGAGACTGCTTCTTCTTCAATCAACGCTGTGTGTTTCGAAGTAACATAACAACTATTATTAATATGTCACTGTGCTAGAGAAAGAATTTAATCTCATACGTGCCTTAGGGTTACTACGTTTAAAGTATTGTATTAGTATCGTATATTGTATCTGAGTGCAATATTAAGATATCTTTATTTAGTTTTCTATTTGAAATCTTTATATACTGTTACAATCGCAACTACTAAATTTAATTTTGTTCTTTTAGTCTCACGCTGTATCCCGCATACAGCGGGATAGTCAGAGGGTACATAATGTTAAGACACTCCGCACCCTATTTTCCGCCGACTTCAGGGGGCATTGCGTGTTGAGTGGTGAAATATTAAATATTTAATTTCCTCGAATAGAAACCGAACCCACAATCTATCGCGTTTATAGTCACACTTTGTGCCTGTTGAAATTTTCTGAAATGATTACTGAAAGTTTAATCAATAAGTATGTAATGTATAAAAGTACTTGTTTCCCGAAATATGACAACCATTTTTTTGTGTGATAATTTTAACTTAAAAATTAAATAACTTGGATAAAGTAAATGCTATTTAATTTATCTATAGTTATTTAGACTTGAAAGAAAGAGAAATACATTAGCAGTGCAGTCAATTTCCTTGTCGTGTAATATTTCCATTATCATCAAACTTCCTGGCCTCTAAAAGTCGGATGGTCGATTGACGTGTCCATTTCCCTCCATTGCACACTGCAACTTTGCGTCCCGAATTTATCCAGCATAAATATAAAAATGTACCTATATTAAAATAAAAATATATATATAAGAATATTATTTTTTATCAAGTGATAAATGACTTTATTCATCATATATTTTCCCACGAGTTAGTAATTAATTCTCAATCTTCGAAGCAATTGTAGCGCAAATGGATAACATGGATGTAATCTCCAATTGGAAAGATTAATTATTTTCATATATATATTCTTTTGTTGCACTTAAAACATATATAAATATAAAATTAAAAGATTTGTTGACAAAAATGCGCTTAGTTCCAAAAGAAATCTTTTCCAACCAACTAATGAAAGTGGATGACTGTCAAACAGCGGGTAGAGAGATTTATTCTCTTACTGTGACAAGACAAAGTACGGCGTTGAGTTCCGCTTATTAATAGTTAAATCAAATGTTAAGCATAAAACGGGCATTTTAGCATTTGGGATAAAGCGTAAAGCTTAACCTTGTTATGTTTTATTTGAAATATTATTCAACTACGTTATGATCGTTATTTCTTTAAATCTATTATCAACTGATACGTACGTACAAATGATTTAAATATTCTGTTTTGTAAATTAATACATTAGAATTAACAGTTTTTTGAGTAAAATTAGGGGACTTAGTAAATATTATAGCTCCTACTACTAATTTCTATTTGTCCTTAGCAAACTTAAACTTTTCAAATAAAAATCTTGATTTATATAAATAAAACCACATAGCCAAATTGTAAGCCGAATTGTAAGCCGCGAGTATATAATCAATTACATTGAAATAAGACGCGTGAAGATTCAGCTTACGGAGATAATATATAAAGAAATAGTAAAAAGAAATGCTACAAATCCACCTAGATTTCTTACCCTTCATTCCGTAGGTAATATATTATTCGCCAAACGTGAAGGAATTCAGACTGATAAAATATTATAGAAATACGAATACGAAATTAAGGATCTTATATAAAGGCTACATATGAAGTTATGCATGTTTCGCTTTTGATAAATATTTCAATTAAATTCATCCGTATAAAATATATTACTTGAGGCCAGCCGTGGCGCAGCGGCACGAGGTGTGACTGCAAAACCGACTGGTTGTGGGTTCGATCCCCATTCGAGGAGATGAAATATTTACTTAAATTTATATTTTTCTTCGCTCTGGCGTCGAGGTTAAGCGCGGCGTTGGGTTCTGCCACTCAATACGCAATGCCTCCAGAATTCGGCAGAAAGTGGGGAACGGAGTGTCTTAAAACTAGCTTCCCTCTGCCTACCCTGCTGTGTGTGGGATATAGCGTGAAGCTGATGCATAAAATATATTATGTCATCCAAATACATCGATTTTATAAATTATTTGTACATTCAGTTTTAATAATAATAATAATTGCTTCGTTATGTGCTAAAGCTGGAACTATCTATAGAATTAGTTTGTTTGTAATATATCTTTTTATTATTTCCAAGTAAACAATTTCTATTTATTTCATAAAATTTTATGGTGTTGGAGTTGGTTAGAGCGCTTCGACGATTTCCAAGAAGCGTGGGTTTAAATCCCGCTAAATTAAAATTTTTGTATGTTTTCTGAAAAGTTCATTTCTATACAAATAAACGAGGCCGCCGTGGCGCAGGGAAACAAAACTGTGACTGGAACGCGACGGTTGTGGGTTCGATCCCCGCTCGGGAAAATTAATTTTTATTATTTAATAATATTTTCATTTCTTCGGTCTGGCATCAAGACATAAGTCCGGTTGGTGGTGGCGTTGAGTTCTACCACTCAACACAAAATGCCTCGAAAAATTCGGTGGAAATTGGGGAACGGAGTGTTTTAACACTAGATTTCTTCTTCCTACCCTACTGTGTGCGGGATACAGCAGCTGATTTGTTTGTTTAATTTAATTACCTATGTACAAATTGTATGATAAATAAACCACTACTACCAAAGTAGACACCAATAGCAATAATGCATCTATCTATACATATAAGAGTATTCTGTAAAAAATATTTTATTAAAAAAAAAAAAAAAAATCACAAACATATAAAAGTTAACCTAATAAAATTACACTACAGCACCAAAGTGGATATGTATTAATGGAGCTACGAACACGTACTGGGTTTGTCGCAAACCCCCTGGAACAAAGTAGATAATAAGTTGCAGCGGCTACTGTCTGGTCAATATCCGCTATATTTGCTGCGTTTTCCACATCCGTATTTTACGTTTCCATTATATTAAGTTCTATAAAGTTATTGTTTGTATTAGTTGTATGTATATGTATGTATGTATATGTGTGGCGTTGAGTTCTGCCACTCAACACGCAATGTCTCCGGAATTCGGCAGAAAATAGGGAATGGAGTGTCTTAACACTAGGTTCCCTCTTTCTACCCTGTTGTATGTATATGTATAAGGAATCATGCATAGCGGGTTGGGGAATTAGTTAATAATTTTTGTCAACAAGCTACTTATAAATTAAATGTAAAGCTATTGAGCGTTGAGTTTAAAGCTGTTCAGTTGAATTAATGAAGAAAAGGTAAGGTATGTCTTATAATGCAGTAATATTTATAAAAAAATAAAATATTTAGTATAATATTGAGTATGTCGTGGCTCGGTGGTGTTGTTACCTACAAATATCAATGTTAGCGTAGTGTAGCAGTGAAGCTCAGGAAAAAAGGAAAATAAAAAAGTAAGAGCGTGAAGTATCCATACTAACATCATAATTGCCAAAGTAACTCTGTCTGTCTGTGACGCCACGCCCAAGCCGCTAAGCCGAACCGTTTTTTTTTCCTATAAAAAAATAAAAAAAAAAAAATAAAAAAAAAATTTAAATTTCATCCTTTTATGTAACTGTCGCCGAAAATGAGCTTTCTGATCTCTTATATTTGATGCGCCGCCTCAACCTTATGAGATTTATGTTAACAATGTTCTCCGAAGACATTATTATCCTTTAAAAATGTATAAAAGAGTCTGCGATATTATTCGTTAACCTCTGAAAATTGACATCATTGTTTGTTTGAGTAAGACAAAGCGAAAGCGTTATGACAGGATCGATTTGCGATAGAATACAAGGGGACCACCCGAGGCTACTTTTGGTGCGCTTCCAGCTAGAGACAACAAGATGTGCGCCAGTATCCTCGACTTCATTAAGCATGTCACGGGAGTCTTAAGATATTAGAACAAGTGAATGAAATGGTATTTCTGGGAAGTATGTTTAGTAAAGAAGGAAGGTGCCGGTAACAAAGTTAACGGTGCTTTAGATGCATTGATGAGAAGGCGAAACGTCAGCATAGCTGCACGTTTGGTCGTACACAGTGCAATATTGGCACTGACGCTGTTATATTTGACGCTGTTATACTGGACATACAATCTCTTCTGAGGATATGTAGGGATACATAGGACGGCTACTATTAAGGACGTCACGGTGCAAATGAAGAAGAACACGCTGAGGCAATTTGGGCACGTTGAGAGAATGAGTATATGATGAATGAATGGCAAAAAAAACAAAGATGGAAATTGAGTGGTAGCATTTTGCGCTCTATTCTCTCTGGCTACCCTACAAGGAATATAGTGTGAAGCTAAAAAATGTATACATATATTAAAGTAATAGTCACATTAGGCATTTTATCTAGATTGAAATTGAACTTTACAGTACATAATTATAATAAATACTTAGGAGATATTATAGAGATATATAGGTCACGGAAAGGCCGACCCAAACTGGCAGACGACGTTGACGGTTGTGTCAATTTTCATACATTTTAGATATATACTGATGTTTAAGAGGTTATTTGCTATTTATTATTAATTCATATTTTTGTTTGGTCTTCGCTTATTTGGATAATATTTAGATTTTTTAATTTATTGGTTAGGTAATAGTTAAGTATTTTCCTTTGTTTTATTCTGGTATTAATATATGTAGAGGCCAGTCGTAGTGTAGGGGAACGTCATTTCAGCTCTGGTAACAAAGCAAAGCGCGGTGTTGAGTTCCGCCACTCAACATACAATACCTCCAAATTCTACTTAATACTGCTTTTTAGAAAGTGGGAGACGGAAGTGTCTTATTGTAAGGTGTCTTAAGTTATACTTTATTATTTCTAAAACAATCTAAAATTCTTATAAAATTTACGATAATGTAACCCAAGGTGATAAAACTTTCAGAAATAAAAAAAACTTCACTTCACTTTTAAAATATAAAAACACTAACTTTCGTTATTTCCCAGGCGAAGTCGCAATTGAGACACTACTATATAGTATGTAGTAATAAAGTTACATATGTATGTTATTAGTTAATACATAAAATGATGGACTTTACAGAATCGTAAAGTCAATTAAAAAATAATATTCAAATTATATAACAAAAAACATTTTCTTATTATGTTTATTATTGAAATGACCTTTCGGCAGTATTGTAATATATATTTCTGTATTGAAACCTTAATCGGATATAAATCCTTGTAGTTAAAAATAGTCATAGTATTTTTTTTTTTTTATAATACGTTAACATTATACGTATCACTCGACATTTAAAATAAATTACCAAAAACGATTAAAAAGTTAAGTAAAGTTTATTTATATTTTGACTTTTGCATTTTTATTATTTCAATAAATACATACAATATAAAAATATCGTTATAAAGATAGATAGATATTTCCAAAGTAGTAATGAGTGTGACTGCATATTCTCCTCCTCTCTCTGCCTTTTAAAATAAGAGAATGAAAAATAAAAAAAAATAAGACCTTAAATAGTAAACCTCTATGATTTTTTTTAACGAAAATAAGGTTGTACGAGTGGTAGTCAGCAATTTTGAGATATAGACACATTTTCAAGAATCCCAATATATATGTTACATCCATACATTCTTACAGGTAATCGATATGTTTAGTACCCGTCGTCTGCGCTTGCTACTACGGAATCTGTCATGGACGAGGCCAACTCACACTTAGCCTCTCTCTAATTAAAAAGAAAAACATATTCGCTAATATAAAAGAAGATTTTAAATAAAAGAAGATTAAAATATATATATATATATATATATTTTAATCTTCTTTTATTTAAAATCTTCTTTTATATTAGCGTATATATATATATATATATATATATATATATATATATATATATATATATATATATATATATATATATATATATATATATATATTTTTTTTTTTTTTTTTATAAATTCTTTTTCTTTATATGTGTATATATATATATATATATATATATATATATATATATATATATATATATATATATATATATATATATATATATATATATATATATATTTTTTTTTTTTTTTTTATAATAGTTTTTTTTATATATGTGTATATATATATATATATATATATATATATATATATATATATATATATATATATATATATATATATATATATATATATATATATTATTTAATAAATGTAATTAATATGTTCTCCTCCTATCTTATGTGGTTTTACGAATTGCGGTATGATATGTATCAGTAAAATACACAACGCGCACGATCATATTTAAAAATTAATAAATAAAAATACTTGTTGTATTGATGTTTTGATGCAATTATATTATAATAGTACTACTATTTCGGCTGTTTTTACTTTACAGTAAACCTTAAAATCACAAAAGTGTATTAATATATTATAAAAACTCTCCCCAAAACTTTTTTGATTTTATTTACAAAACACAAAATATGCTTATTAAAGTTATAAAGCGGAAATGTTAAATGCAAAATCCACGGCGAAGTGGATATCATAATTTTCGTGTGCACTGAATCTCAAACTGAAACTGAGTTGTGCTAAAATATCGCTCGAAATGACTTTTACAGAAAAGTATTACTTACTATATATGGATACAAATTATTTATTTTTTAAAACGCTGTGGGTTTTAAAATACTTAAAATTATCGTCTCAATGCCTGTTGGATATGTTACATAGTGCTCTCATCTTTATATTCCGACCTACGTTCTCGTATATGTGGTGTGGGATGAGAGGAACCAAAGATAGAACGTAATGCCCATTTTGTAAACCGGACTGAAGAAATATAGTATATAATATTTCTTGAAATCTAAATCAAAATCTAAATTAAATTGTTAAAATTATAATTATTTTCTTTACTTGTATGTTTATTTTAATCAATTTTATGAAGGTTATTTATACATTTTTTTTCATCTTTATGATAGTGAAATTAGATATTTTTTTACGAGAAATGAAATAACACAAATAAAATATACGACATTTTCCTTTTGCGCCAATTTAGCTAATAAAGTAACATAATCATTTCAATATTGTTATTTTCTTCGTTAATTTTATTCCTCATTATTATCAAGTTCATTATGCAGTTGAGTGGATATTATATTTCCACAATATGTATTTTAGAGGCCAGTCGTGGCGCAGGGGCACAAAATGTTACTATACAATCGTCTGGTTGTGGGTTCAATCTCCAAATATTTATTTAAATTTACATTTTAATTTCTTCGCTCTGGCTCCAAGGCCCGGCGTTGAGTTCCGCCATTCAACACGCAATGCCTTCAGAATTCGGCAGGAAGTGGGGATCGAAGTGTCTTAATATTAGGTTACCTCACAGTGTGCGAGATATAGCGTGAAGCTGATAAAAAATATGTATTTTATGTTAAAAGTATTTGGTGCAATATATTCTTCACATACGACAATGTCTTTATACAAAGGAAGGGCAAACAATGTTTCATACTTTCCATCCCCTACATAGTTATAATATTATCTTGTGAAATATACGATTACTTCGTAGTCTATCTGTCCGTCTGTCAAGACCATTTATCTCGAAATAGCTTAGAAATATCAAAGCTGAAATTAATATCAAATATTCATCTCTACGATCTCCCGGAGAACAGAAAATCAAATTTCTAGCATTTATGCATAGTTTCTATTGCATTTCTTACGAAATTCACCGCGCAATCTAAGCCTACAGATATTTATCTTGAACCTACAGTTATAGAATTTAGCACGAAGTGAAAGCTTACAATATAAATAAAGGAAAATATTCCGAAAAGTTAAAGTTACACAATTACTTATACAAACTTTACATTACATACAACGTTGTTATGCATGGGCGTACGTAAACTTAATTTTGTCAACTTTATTCACCGCGTAATCAAAACATGTATAGAGTATTTCCCGTAGAGCTAGTATTACGAAATTTCACAGGCAGTGAGTGAGTGAACTTGCAGTAGTAATAAAGTAGAAAAATGGAAATTTATGTTTATATTACAGATAAAAAAACCTTTACAAACTTCAAATTGTATTATACTTCAACAACAAGCATATTGTGGCTTGTCCACAATTTTAATATGTACTTCGTTGGCTTACAATCCTGAAATTTGTATGGGAACCTCGGTGGGCGAGTATGACTCGCACGTGATCTGTTTTTATTATTTAAGCAGTACCTGTATTTAAAAATATTATCGTTTATTGTTTTTATAATGTTCCTCACTATATAGAACGATTTTTTTAAATAGAAATAAATATGTAATAGTATAAACATTTAATATTGATGAGCTATATTCACTAACAAACATACATACGTAAACTTAGAAAAAAATATAAGCCACATTTATACAGTAATTGAGGTATCATAGTTTTATTATAATCACTATAATATCTTGTAATAACATATAATACATATCCTCTATTAGAGATGTATGCAACTGAATAGTTTCATGCATCTCTAATTATTTATATCGAATACTTTGAAGTCTGATAAACTGTATAAAGTCTAAATTACTAGTTAATTCTAGCTCTAGCGAAACTTAGTGGCGCTTCCTGCCGTTAAACACAAGTTTTGGAACGTGAGGCTTCGTAACGAAAACGAAGTCATGTATTTGAAGCAGCGTACCGATTTGAAGTGTCGTAAAAAATATTAAAAAGTCAGTAGGTATAGATAATGTATAAATTCATATTTTTTGGGAAATATATAATTTAAACGGGAACAAATCCCGTTATAATTAAGATTGTACCCGCACCTCTTGGTAACTGTCCCCGATTAGATTTTTTGACATGATAACGTCTTGTTAATCGATGAACGTCGACTGCACGGGCGAAAGGCATGACTCATTGACACTTCCTTGTCACGTTCCACCTGAGCCTAACGTGCAAGCGAGAGCGCAGAACAAGTGATAGAGAGGCACGATAGGCCTATGTGTGTGAGCCACAGTATAAAATTTATTAGAACTTTTTGACAGGCATTCTTAGTACATAAAGTATTTATTATAAAATACTTTTTGACAGGCATTCTTAGTACATAAAGTATTATATTTCAAGACTATTTAATTCTATAATTTTAATAATAAATTCTTATTGGTATGCAATTACGTTGCATACCAATAAGAATTTATTATTTACTTTAACATAATATATCAAATATGATGTATGATATAAAATAGAAATTTCTAAGAGATATTCAATACTAATCCACATTAAACATATTACAAATTAATATATATAACTCACATTTTGTTGCAGGTCGAGTTTCATACAACCGAGTCCGTAGTAACAGTTGACTGGGAAAATGGTTTTGTGGAAGCATCAGCTAAAGATAATTTAAACGTGTCGCAAATTTTTAAGGAATTACTGGTACAAGCGAAGGTAAAGTACAATTTGTCACCTGCGCTGCGTCGACGTCGACGGCAGTCCCTACCGACTGGGCCCCAAGGTCCTCCTGGCTCGTCACCATCGCCATCCCCATCAAACCAACCACACGTGCCGTCGCCAGCTCAACTAGCGCATTTACAACAAATAAGAGAACGGCATGCCAATAGCAAACGGAATTCTTGCGTCATTTCCTAAATCGTCCAACACTTCTTAAGTCTGTACTATGCAATATTATTCAGTATCCTAAGGATTTGATGTAACGTTGGTCTTCCTTGCATTTAAGCCATTTTTATCGATTCCATTGATCCTAACATTCGTAATATTTAGATTTTTTATACAGAAATATTTTTGTTAGGTTAATGTAACCAATGTATCTAACGACCCTCCTTTAGTATAAAAGCTGTATATTTCGTAAAAAGTATAATCAGATTTAAATGTCTTATATTATTAAGATTATTTGTGAGGTCTTAATTTAATAAAGTAACACCAATGTCTCACACGTTTACTTAAGATTTTAGATAATAAATAGTCTTCGAAGTGAAATGTTTGAAACAGGTGATAAAATGTAGGATGACATGTATTGTGACTGGTTCGTTGTAAGTATTGTCTATCGATTTCACTAAATGTAAGGTAAAACTAGTATAGTCAGTCGTATCTCTTAAACTGTTTTTTGTCCGTCCTCTGTGTCACTCACAAACTGTCGGACAGATCCCTCTTTCTATTTTTTTTTTAGCTTCACCCTGTATCCCGCGCACAGCAGGGTAGGCAGAGGAAACCTAGTGTTGAGACACTCCGTTCTCCCAATTTCTGGAGGCATTGAGTGTTGAGTAGCGGAACTCAACGCCGCTCTTTCTAATTTCATGAATTGAAAGTACATTGAATTGTGTTTTGTGAAAAATTTTAATGAAATTTTAACTATTACGATCGTTTAAAAATAATATATGTGAAACTTTCTAACTAGTATAGTTTATATACTTAAGTCCTAACAGTGGCCTGCTTTTGATTTATCTTTTAATTTTAAATGTAAAACTAAAAATATTTTGGTCGTTAAAGGTAAAATATATTTAATTTATTAAAATATACAAAATGTTAAGTGTTTTTGTAAATGTGTTTTCGCAATATTGTTGCCAAGAAAGTACTATCCATTAAAGCTGCAACAAAACTAAGAAAAATGAAGAAAACCTTTTGAGTTGCACAAGTCGAGGTGAACCGATATTCATGGATTTATATATATTTTTTATTATTGTATATGAAATTGAAATACTTATTTTATACTTATAGGTACATCTGTAAATATATATTTTATTGCCTATATTAGCTAATATGAAAATTATAATATAATAATCATGTGGAATTACAGAAGAATATGATAATTGGCTTAAATTAGTAAAATAAAACAACTGAGTTTGTTTATTCAATAACATTTCACTGAACTTTTCAAATAAACAACTTTGCTCTATAAAATTACTCTCAGTATTCGTAAACTCAACTGTTACCAACTTTAGGATATAATACATTTCATTCGTATGTGAAAAAGTTAGAAACAAGAAATTATTTGAGTTATAATTTTCGTAACTGAATTAAGTTTCATAGATTTGTGCATATACATATGGTTTATATGTGTTAAATATTTTAATTAAATATGGTAGTGTGGGAAACGGCGTCTTAACACTACGGTTCCTCTGCCTATCCTGCTACATGTGGGATAGTGCGTGACGTTGAAAAAAGTGGTAGTGTCGTAGTATGTTTCTTTATGTGGACAAGCGCGTTATAAAGTTTTAATTATATATACTTAGATTTTCAATATATTAATAGCATTAACGAGAGATTCAAAATGTGGTATTTACAGAATTTTGTGTAATTATATCTATATGTTTATACTAATTTATTAATATTATAGTAATGCTTAATATTTACTTGTGGAAAATTTATAATGTAAAATTTATGATGCCGGTACATTTTTGTTCAATTAGGTAGCCTTCTTATTCAGTTCTAGAATATAGTTTTAATAAATTTCAGTTTGTTGTTTTATATATTTTCTGTTATAAGACTGTGTGTTAGAATTAGATACAAAAAATATATTTTCACGGTCCACTTATCCACTTCACCACTCCCCTCCAATATACTTCTACGCTCCACTCAACCATGGAATGGTCTAGCAGCAGTGTTTTCAGGTCGTCTATCTCCAACTTAAGCTTCGGCCCCATATCTGTAGCCTCGCTGGTATTACACAGGGTCGTAGGCGGCGTTGATCACTCTCCATCAGGTGACCCCTACTCTTGTTTGATTTATATATATGTATAATTTTTTTTCTTAAAAAATATTGCTAATAATATTTTTATGAAAATTTAAACATGTAGCGTCATTGTAGAAAAAATATCTATGAATATCAATGTCTCTAATTTATATAGACATACAGATTAATATGTATAAAGAATATGGAACATAACATGAGATTCGATTGAAATAAAAATATGACTATCATAATTATGTTAATATTATGAAATATTTCAAATATCAAATTAAATTTTAAAATTTATGTAAAAATATTGTAATTTCTAATCATTACGTTATATATACATAAATAAAATAAGTGAAAATTTATGAAAATAAAAATATCTGCTCGATATTTTAAATATACGATAGTATCAAAGCTTATAAAATATTTTGAAGTATCGACTTAAATTTTCAGTAAATTTCTATTTTTATTATAAATTTATGAAAAGAATTATGTAGTTTTAATTGTGTATGTCAAAATATATTTAAATATACGTACTATGTTAAGTTGAGCTGTCAGCACAGAAGGATTTGAAAACGTAGAAGGATATTAATTATAAAGATTTAATGTAATTTCAATGGTGTCATAAGATTTATCTTGTCATATCCCCAATAAACTATGTTTCAAACTATAATTATAATAATGTTTGTACCGAATATAAATATTGTAACTTTAAATAAATATTTACCTCTGATTTTCTATTTTATTTTCCTTATTTTTTTTATTTTCAATAACAAGAAAATATATATTTTTCTATTATAAATAAATTCTATGTAAGTTTAATTTTCTGATATATTTTTTATCTAAAATGAAATATTTTATGAAAAATATATCAGAATATCCGCTTAATACTTTCCACTTGACAACATTTCAAATTACTGTGACGGACCATTGAAAATTTGTAAAAAGGAAACCCATTATAGAAGGAAACCCCGTTATACATTTTCGTTATATATAGGTACATAAGTCGATTACAAGTTGAGCTCGAGTTGACTCGTTCATCGCTTTATGATTTAATTGAATTTATTTTTTTAGGATGAAAGTAGTATGTAAAAAGTAAAATTTTTAAACTTTTTAAACTCATAAACTAATAACTGTCACAAATAGTAAACGTATAGTTAGTCAATTAAACTATGGTACAATTGGAAATTATTTAAATTGAAATGTGATCACAAAATATTAGATTTTTCCGATCTTCAATTTGTTATATATTTGCACCTGATTGAAATCTCTGGCTCCTTCTGCCTAATCTGCAGCTGAAATAAAAATATATATTTTTTTATAAAATCCTTGCACAAATAAATAAAATACAAACAATTTACCTCAATAAAACATTCCGTCTAACTGATTTTGAATCTATAAACTTCACCTACAGTCAAAACTGCGCTCAAGAAATGGTTACGATTACTTATTTAGAAAACGTATAAAAATTTGAACATAGCGGGACTCGAACCCGCGCCTCCTGGAACCCAAGTCACTTTAAAAATGCTTAAAAATAGCTACGATTTATAAAACACCAATATATTACACATATTAACCAAAGTAATTTAGAAGTAGCGTGAAAGTTTTGACATATTGTTCTCTGAACTAATGTTTAGAAGCAAACTGTGCTTATAGCACGTACATATGTAGCGCTCGAGATTAATTACAAGACTCACGAACTTCAGCAATATGTCGATGTCTCCCGTTAACCTTCTGTATTGTGAAAGTGAAGTTTAAATTAAATCTTAATTATATACTGTTAATCAAAAATTTAAATGTTAAGTTAAGTGGAATCTTGAAGTTAAAAATATCGCACATTAGAACACAGCAATATTCTAGTAACTAATTTTTGCTTCACGCTATATCCCGCATATAGCAGGATAAGCAGATGGAGCCTAGTGTTAAGACACTCCGCACCCCATTTTCAACCGAATTCTGTCGACATTGTGTGTGTGGCTGAACTCAACGCCGCGCTTTACCTCTATACCAACAAAAATAGAAATATTAAATATTTTATTTCCTGAAGTGGAAACCCCTGCACCACTGCGCTTAGTAACTGTATTGATTTTAAGAAGTAATAAACAAAGGAGAATAGATTTAAAACTGAAAAAAAAAACAGTATTATAGAATAAAAATAATAAACAAGGCATATTTTTCGTGTATTAAAATATAAGTTACGCTATATCAGTATCAGAGACTTTTTTAAGACAATATTCAAAACATTCATTCCTTGCAAAACAAAAGACAACTATTAAAGTAACGCCAAAATCGCGACGTATAAGCAAATCAGAAAAAATCTTTTGTATTTTAAATATAAATATTACTCTAAACTAAATTTGAACCTATAACCAGATACAATGAAAACCACGATATACAATAGAAATATTGTCAATATTATATTATATTTTTGTCTCAATCTTATTTCTGCCTCTCCTTTTGCAATATATTAAGTTTATAAGTGCCATAGACGCCGGATTCCATCAACTATACAATATACTGCACGACGTTTTCACAAGTTTAATTTTACGGTAAGTGCATACTTGGTTGGTGGATATTGAAAATAAATTACACCGTCATCCTTTGTTTACTTTGTCAAGAGCATCTGTGTCAGCGACTCTATGTAAACGAGTTGCCGCTGTACTGTTGAATTTGTTACCGCTACTGTCACGTGGCAGTGGCTCTACACAGTATGTTTACACATAAGGTACAAAAATAGACAGTCGTGGACATAATCGTGTGGCTGTGCTTCGACGGTTGTGGGTTCGATTTCCACTCGGGATAATAAATTATTATTTATTAATATTTTATTAGAGGCCAGTCGTAGCGCAGCGGCACGAAGTGTGACTGTAAAACCAACTGGTTGCGGGTTCGATCCCCACTCGAGGAGATGAAATATTTACTTAAATTTATATTTCCATTTCTTCGCTCTGGTGTCAAGGTTAAGCACGGCCTTGAGTTCTGCTACTCAACACGCAATGCCTCCAGAATTCGGCAGAAAGTGGGGAACGGAGTGTCTTAACACTAGGTGCCCTCTGCCTACCCTGCTGTGTGGGATACAGCGTGAAGTTGATTTATTAATATTTTAATTTCTTCGCTCTGTACCAAGGCAAAAGCGCTGCGTTGAGTTTCGCCTCTCAATACGCAATGCTTCAAAGTATCTACTACCCTGCTACGAGCGAGATAGAGAATGAAGCTGTTTAAAAATAATGATACAAAAACAAATTCACACATAGTATATATAATATTATTCTGATATGTGATTTTTTGTTCTACATATTGGGGGGGTAGGCAGAGGAAATTTAGTGTCAAGAGCCTCCGTACCTTACTTTCCGTCCAATTTTCAATCAAAAGAAGAACATGTAGAAGAAAGCAATACAAGCAAAGTAATCATGGACTAGCGTGTTTACACGTTAAGCTAGAGCATGTAGAGTTCCAGCAAGTCCACACTTAATTAGGCTATAGTGTTGTTCTCAATGTATCCAAGTGCATTACGTATATTGAGCTAGCCTTTGTTTGTTGGTCTGTGAGTGGAATACGTGTCACAATAGTTAATTGTTTTGTTCAATAATATC
>DWQW01006229.1:0-16617 GCA_018249695.1 Heliconius erato demophoon | reverse complement strand
ACTCAACACGCAATGCCTCCAGAATTCGGCAGAAAGTGGGGAACGGAGTGTCTTAACACTAGGTTCCCTCTGCCTACCCTGCTGTGTGCGGGATACAGCGTGAAGCTAATTTAATTTTTAATTTTTAATTATATATTGTTGACGTACTATCGATTATGGTGAAAACAAGTACTTCAAAGCCTTTTGAGACCGTCGTTGAGTCACAAGCGAGTGACTGTACACATGATAATTGTGTGTTTGATTCTCACTTGGGTAATTGAAATATTTAAAAATTGAAAATATCAAATATTTCAATCTACTCTGTTACCAGCGCGATCACGGCGTTGAGTTCCGCCACTCAACATGCAATGCATCCAGAAAAGGGAACAGAAGTGTTTTAATGGGGACGGAGTATATTATCACTAAGTTTCCAGGTTCCCTCTGCCTACCTAGTGTATGCGGGATACAGCGTCAAACTAAAAAAGTACTCTTAAATAGGATAATAAGCCTTTCTGATTAACTTTATTCAAATTAAAATATTTTTTGATGCATTTCAGTTAACAAGCGTCCATAACTCGCGACTTAATTACTAAGAAGTGAGAAGGTAACGAAACACGATTTATATTGTACTCAACAGAAGGTAATTCTTGATATGTAAATGTAACGAATAATTTATTAAATAATCACGTCTGAAAAAGCGGGGAGTTGCGTGACCTACCTTTAAAGCGAACAAGCTATGAGAAATGGCGTTTTAGTATGAATTCTGTCGTAAAAAAATCCGTAGGTAGTTAAGAAATAATAAATTCTCTAATTAATTTCATCCCCTCGAATGAGAATCGAACTCACAATCTGTAGCATTTCAAGTCACACACTTGCGGCCCTGTACCACTATTGGACTCAGTTTGGTTTCGATAATTGCTTATTTAATTATCTTTACTTTAAAATAATTAGAATATTATTGAGGATGATTAAAATAAAAAATAATCTTTTCGCTAAGACTTCTTAGTATCTGAGAAATGTGTGGACAAATATACACACACATATAAAACTTAACTCTCGTACTGGGAAGCATAAATAAATTATCATACTAAATTCTAACTAGTTTTTGAAAGTAACTAAACTAATATTATTTACTTCCAAAAACGTCACATACATACATACATAAGTATTAAACAGATAATCTCTTTTATTCAAAGTCGGTAAAAACTCGTCAAGAATAATATACTTACAATATTTTCCCCACTTAAGGCCTATCGCGGGCCTCGTGACCAGGCACATAGATTGGTTCGGAGTTCCGCGATAAGCTACACACTTATTAACTAATTATTGTACGTGATGTGGATTTTTAAGTCAAATGTTTGGTCATTTCGCTTTGACCCTGTGGCTTTTTTGTTTCTATTTAAAAAAATTATATAAGTTATGGTTTCAAGAAAGAAACTATATTTTTTTCAGGCTTATTAAATTTTACATATTGCATTACTTAGCAACTCAAAACACGAAGTACAGCGTTGAGTGGCAGAACTCAACGCCGTATTTCGTCTTTTGAGTAGCTAAGTAAAAACAACTAAAATGTAATATCTCTCTCTCTGTGGTGATTGAATCCACCACGTTCCCTCTGCCTATCCTGCTAAGAAAAGGATACAGCGTGAAGCTACAGATATTAAATTTTCTTTTTAACAATAAGCTAAGCTTACTTCTACATTTCCTCTGCTTGTCACTTTACTAATCAATAGAAGAAATAAAAATAAAATGCTTTACAACTCTCAGTTGGGCCTATTTAAGTGTTGAACGTCGAATGGAGCTCCATCTTAGATCGTAAAGGAACGTTTCAAAATGTTCCCTTTCCTTCTAACCCTTTATCCTGAATACTTGTTAAAACGCGCTAAATATTTAAAAAACAATCTCGTATTTTGTATTCGACAATCCAATTTTTATTATTACCGTCAGTTGGATATCGGGTTACGGCTTTAGTATAACTTTTTTATGTATTTTTTTTGGTATTATTAATAAAGTCGATCTGGGTAACTTTGATTCTTTGGCTAATTTAATATAATTTTTAAAATTCCTTAATAAAAATTATGAAACTAAGAGATGTTTTTTCGAATTTTTTACTGGAATGTACCGATTTGAAACCGATTTCCGATTTTTAGCCCAAAATTAAATTGTCCTGAGCGGGACAGATATGGTCCCTATTTTTGTAAATTATGCCAAGCACTTTGAGACTTTTTTTAAAAGTATTTTCTTGTGATAAATAAGTTTGTAACATTTTCAGAGATAAAGATTGCTGGATATAAAAAATATCATATTTACATACATAACTTCCAAATTAATCTAAACAATAATAATAAAAATCAAATAAATCAGCTTCACGCTGTATCCCGCACACAGCAAGGTAGGCAGAGGGAACCTAGTATTAAGACACTCCGTTCCCCAGTTTCTGCCAAATTCTGGAGGCATTGCGTGTTGAGTGGCAGAACTCAACGCCGCGCTTTTTCCTCGACACCAGAGCGAAGAAAAGAAAATATAAATTTAAGTAAATATTTGATCTCCTCGAGTGGGGATCGAACCCACAACCAGTCAGTTTTACAGTCACACTTTGTGCCGCTGCGCCACGACTGGCCTCTAAACAATAATAATAATGATATAAAACGTATCGATTGTATTGTAAATTGATACTGAAGCCCTCACCCAAATTGACGAGATAATCCCACGTCACGACACCTATACGAGCTCGGTTCACACGGCAATGACGTACGAGTGTCGAGTCTATAGCCATTTATGAGGATTAGGCTAATTCGTGACATAATTTCGGCTGTGCCAGATGGCTGAATGGTTTCGTGTTGAACTAGCTAATACGCCTGAGTTTCCTTAAAAAAAATATTTATTTGACTAAAATTTACTTTAACGTGGTTTTTTTTTTCAATACGTTTTTGACTCTACGCGATAGTTATAATTTAAAATTCTTTTGGTGTGGAAAGTATCGCCTGTAACAAAACAAATTCTTAATTTCAGTTAAGACACTCTGTTCTCCGAATTCTGGAGGCATCTCTCTGCCGAATTCTGGAGGCAGGCAGGCTGAGTACCGAAAATTTGCCGATACCAGAGCGAAGAAATGGAAATATAAATTTAAATAAATATTTCATCTCGTCAAGTGGGGATCGAACCCACAACCTGTCACGTTTACAGTCACACTCTTGCCCCTGCGCCGCAACTGGCCTCTCAAACAAACTCTTTACTTCACAATATTAATATAGATATAAAAATAAAATGAAAAGACAGAAAAACGAATCACAGCCAATAAAAAAAAATACAATCCCATCGTAAAATCCTACTTGGATGGAATTCAACGACTCCCATCAAATATTAAAAGTCCACTTACAATTAATACTGAGTTCCTTCCGTTTCTTTTTAATTTCCAACAAGATACGGACACGATCTGACTATTTGCCAATATCTTGTCGAATGGAATTTCGGTCGGGAATTGAGACAAATAAGTTTAGCCAATTCTAGGCTTTGCTTCATGCCAAATTGTTTGCTTCTACGTGTCAAGATCTTGGATGTTTCAAAGTAAATGTTTTTTGTGCTTGGTGTTCTGTAATAAAGAAACGTTTGTAGAGTATATTTTAAGTTAGTTTTTTTTAGCTGGATCCTGCATTGCAGGATAGGTAGAGGGGACCTGGGAACCTATTGTTAAAAATCAGCTTCACGCTTTATCCCGCACACGGGTAGGCCGAGGGAACCTAGTGTTAAGACACTCCGTTCCCCACTTTCCGCCGAATTCTGGAGGCATTGCGTGCTGAGTGGCAAAACTCAACGCCGCGCTTAGCCTCGACACCAGAGCGAAGAAATGGAAATATAAATTTAAGTAAATATTTCATTTCCTCGAGTGGGGATCGAACCCACAACCAGTCGATTTTACAGTCACACTTCGTGCCGCTGCGCAACTACTGGCCTCAATACTCTTTTATAGGTTAAAATAAATCTTATCATTTAATAGACCGATGGAAAAGAAAAGAGAACCTTGTCATCAGTAACTAAGGTTTACCAGTAATATTGTAAACGTCAAATAAAAATATAAAACTAAACACAAAAAATATTTGAACAAAACATAAAAATAAATAAATCAGCTTCGAAAACACAGTATCAAACATACTGGAGGAAGGTCACGTAAAAAGCATGAGGACCCCCCGGAGGTGAAAGTGGAATATAGAGACCGTAGCGTTTGGCGCTCCGTTCTCTCTGACTACCCCGCTAGGGATAAAGCGTGTAGCTAAGTTAAGTTAAATTAAGTTTAAATTAGCTTCACGCTGAATCCTGCACATAGTAGGATACAGCGTGAACAACAGTCAACTATTATTATAATAATCAAAAATTAAACTAAAATAATAAAACCTAATGCATTATACTTACATAAATTAAAATCATTTACATTAATACATACAAATATTCCACGTTGACCAATAAAAATTTACACCGACCGGCGCCGGCGTGCGGTGTTACCAAAAAGTATGAGAAAAACAAACCGTTGGGACACTGTGGCCGAGGAAAATTAAACTGTGTTCGAGTCATAATAAAAATGGCCGTTCCGAGGTATGGGGACTGTCAATTTGCTTTTGCCAGCTCTGTGGTGGTTTCAATTTTTGAAAATTATCTTTTATTACTAGCGTAGGAGTTCTTTATTTTATGTGTTAGGTGATTGTTCTAGCAGAATTGTTGTATGTTAATTAAGTAAAAAGTACGTTTTCTACTATATTTTTTCTTTTTTTTAGCTTCATGCTGTATCACGCGAATAGTAGAGTAGGCGTAGGGAACATGGGAACCTAGTGTGAGAATATTCTGTTGTCATTAACATACTTGTGTTCCCCACATTCCCCCGAATATTGAATCTTTTGAATTGGAATCATATCTACAATATGCAGCGTTTTCAGTCACCTCCATGTTGCGCCACGACTCATCTCAACTATAATATTTAAATAAAACATTTATATATGTTTCAAATTCTTCACTGACTTTTTGCATAGCTGTCTGTATATATGCGGTGTAGAATGCGGAAATTTGTTATACTGATGCCTTTGGAGAGTGTAAGATAAGATTTCCAGAATCTCTTATATTATACTTCAAGGGACGGTAAAACGCTTTTTACTGTCTGTCGATCTAAATCTTATTCATTTGTAAAACGCTTTTAAATTACGACGAAAATGGAGAACAGAAAAATATTTTACAAAACGTATAAAAATATGAATGTATTCAAATCCTCTCGAATATTATCCATTCGTTAGCCATAGTTCTCATTGCTTGACGCTTGTCACAACTCATTTGTGTTTTTACAGCTTAATACGTTCTATATTTCTTTCCTTATTATGAAACTAGCCTTAAAATGAATAAAAATATTTATAAAAACAAAAAGCATACAGTCGGCTGTATAAAATTATAAAGAAAATAAACAAGCCCAATAGTTTATTAGGATTAACAGTTGGGATCTCTTTAAATTATGCGGGAATTCCTGATAAAGACTTTATTGATTGAAAAATTACTCATAGGTCTCGGCTGTTCTGGATCCTAATAAATTATTGGGCTTGTTTTTTTTTTGAGTTTTATGCAGTCATTTTTTGTTAGGACTCATTATGGTAATGATAATCATAATATTATACGTTTTTGAAATCCTCGTAGTAAGCTCTTGAATTTGAGACCCATATTGTGGTATTCGAAACGATTTTTTTTTCACTTAGTCCAATGGCGTCCCACAGCCGCCATTATTGTTTTTATTTAACGTCACCTATTTAAGAACACTTGGGCTGCTAATACGAATCTAACGATACCTCAATTATGTAAATCCGTTCAGCCGTTTTGGAGATATGAGGTAATAAAGAATATTATAATACATACATACAAGAAATACGATACGTACATACAAGATACGCGTGAAAAACATAACCCTTCCTTAGCAGTCGGGAAAAAGAGAACAAAGAGTCTTCTCATTAAATATCTCCTTCTCCTACTCTATTCACCTAAAAAGCAATAAAATAAAAAAAAATAAAAATAAACATCCTCATTGAAAATAAGCTCAAAAGTTACATTTTTGCAAGCCCACAGTCCTGCGTAAGCATTCATTATAGAGTTCAACCGGCGCGTGCCGTCGCATAATACTAGGACGTTCGTACCAGCTGATACCTACTTGATAGTGATAAATATAGGGCACGACCGACCCAATTACTGTAGCTTCTGTAATTGAGTCGCACTTCTAAAATGTTTTAATACCAATTTTGATTAGATGGATTTGCTATGTTGTTACAGAATGGTGGTGGTGGTAACAGGTTTGAATTTTGAGAGGTAATCGTTCTATTTAGATGTGATGTGTAGTTTTATTTTTCTTGTGTTAGTAGTTTAATGTTGTTTTCTTGCTTTTTTCTTGGAAGGAGCGTAGTATTTAGACAGTTTTCATTTTTCTCTCTATTCTTCAATACATATTTAGGGACGGAACTTAACGCCACGCTTTGTTTATCAAAGCGAGGAAATGAGTACGGCAATTTTATTAGCTTAGACGATATCTCCATTCATGGTTCTATTCTAAAAGATATCGACTATGACTCTATAGTAAATAAAACAACACTATCATTAAACCTGCTTAGGTAATGGATAAAAAATATAAAAGAATCGAGATATTCATTTATATTAAAATATTTTTAACCAGAGAATTAAAAAAAAATCAGTTGTATTTACTGATCTCAGGAACTACTGATTCGAATTGAAAAAATATTTTTGTGTTAGATAGATAGTTTATTTATCAAGGAAAATTACATATTATTATATCTTATTCTACATAATATTAATCTTTTCATTGTATCGTACAGTACCAGTCACTTCCTGTATAGTGTCATGTGTCATGTGTCATATCTACTCAATACATCGTTTTGGCAGTTTTTTGACAAAAATAGCCATATTTTCAAATGTGAGTAAGGCGTGACGTAAACGTTTTTTTTACAGGTAAAGGCAAACGCTTGTATAATATCAATAAAAAACATATATATCAACATTCAATACTCTCTATTTATTAACTTTAAAAGAGAGTATTATCGAACCTTCTGCCCTAAATGACCCTAAAGCTTTATCCAAATAAAGATTTCCACATTGCCCAAACAAAAGACCACGAAGTTCTTTCATTAAATATAAATTTTTTGAATGATATATGTAATATCCGCGACGTCAGTACGTACATACATACATTATTGTGAAGTTAAAATGCGGAAAGAACATTAATCATTTATACTACACTTGCTTTCATAACCGTTTTGTATGGAATTTTTGACTTTTGTGCCATTTTGACCTGTATTTAAATGTAATAAACGCTATATTACTAATCTATATATATAAAAGGACTTGTGCTGACTGACTGAGGTAAGACGCACGCAGAGCTGTAACCGCTGATAATAGAAACGTGAAATTTGGGCAGATGTTTATTTTCATATTCTGGACATCCACTAAGAAGAGAATTTGAAAAATTTTAACCCTAAAGGGATGAAATAGGGGTTGAAAGTTTGTATGGAAAAAAAATTTAATCTGTACCGATTTTAATAAAATTTTAAATTCAGACTCTTAAAAATATTTAATTGAACACGTGTTTCATGGTTTTTAAGAATTCACCCCCTACGGGTTCAAATAAGAGGTTGATAATCTATATGGAAAAATCTTTAAATTGCCACCGATTTTTATAAAAATTTTAATTCAGACTGTTAAAAATATTTTATTGAACATGTGTTTCGTGGTTTTTTTAGAATTCACTCCTAATAAGCGGGCGAAGCCGCGCGCGCCCTCTAGTTACGAATATATAGCAAATAAGGCTTTGTACATAGTTACAGGTGCTTAATGAGTTTTTTTGGACAAATATCAGCGGTTAAAGGGGTCACTGTTTAAAATATATCAGTTTTTCTGAATACATGAGTTAAAATATTTCGTTCCCACGAGAAATTGGGTGTTTAGTGGTGAAACTCAACGCCGCATTTAGTCAATAAAAGCTGGGAAATGAATAGGGTTGGGTATGGGTGAGTTGGGAGTTGAACGTTACTCGACACCCAAAATCGAGCGGAAAATTAAAAACAGAGAGTGTTTGCGCGAAGGCCGAAAAAAAAATATATTACTATTAAGTCATATAGCCGCGATTAGATTCTACTGAAAGAATAAAAAGAGTGACTCGTTACTACTTTTTTTACTACAAATTAAGAGAACGCGAAATTGAATAAAGAAGAAAAAATACTGATTGATAGAAACAGCTATGTGTACAAAAATATAATAATATATGGAACTTAATAGTTACTACGCATCAAAACTTATAATGAACCTTGCTTTCGTTGTAATAAAGTTCAAAATGTGTTGAGCAAATGTTCTAAAGGAGAATATTTATTGAAAGTATTCATTGTAAGGCATTTAATCGGCTTATTAGATAATCAGCTTATAAAAATACAGACGCCTCCAAAGGAATAATTGTATTGTTGAATACAAATCTTAATACTATGTAAAAATAGATTAGATTAGCGGCGGTGCTTTGAAATGTTGTTTGTCATATCAAGTGTATATAATAAATAATGTTATTCATATGGAAATTATGGAATTTATTAGAAATATTACGTAACTCCAGAGGCCAGTGGTGGCGCAGGCACGTGCGTGCGACTGCAGTTCGACAAGTTATGGATTCGATTTCCACTCGGAAAAATGAAATATAAAATATTTTCATTTCTTGGTTTTGGTAATGAGGCAAAGTGCGGCGTTGAGTTCCACCACTCGATACTCAATGCCTCCGGAATTCCGGACCGACAATCGTGACTTAAAGTGAACCGGAGTATAAGCACTAACAAAATACCTTCATTAAATTCATCGTTTATTCTAAATTATTTCTTCAATAAAGATAATATTGAAAATTCTATGGAGTACTTTATAATATACTTATATTCTTGAGATAGAGGGGAATCCTATTAACCAACAATTAAAATCTGAGCCTTGGGTCATTTGCGTAATTACTCACCGAGAAGGCCGTTCTTTGAGAAGGTATTTAGAACCTATAATTATGAAGAGGTACTTACGAAATTTTATGTATTAGTAGGCCATTTAGGGTAAACTTGACTTACCTGAACCGTTCTTTGGACTTACCTTTTTAGGGTTCCGTACATGAAAACGTAAAAACGAAACCGTTATAGGATTGTTGTCACTTTGTTGTCTGCCTGTCCGTCTGTTAAGATCATTTATCTCGAGATCACGTAGAGGTATCAAGCTAAAATTAATATAAATTATTTAGTTAGATCTATTTAGTTAGAGGTCAGTTGTGGCGCAGGGGCACCAAGTGTGACTATAAACGCAACTGTTTGTGAGTTCGATCTTCATTTGAGGAAATGAAATATTTATAATTTATAACACAAATAAAGGAAAAAATGAAAAAAGATAAAACTTGTAGGTATTATATAAAAAAATATTACAAAGTTATATTTGTAGTTTATTACGGACAAAATGAGAGTAACGCCCGCATACTTATGTTTGTCAACTTTATTAGCCGCGCAATCGTAACCTATAGGATATTTCCTAAAGACCTACAATTATGGTATAATAACCTTAGGTGGGCAAGTCTCACTCGCATTTTCAATATATATATATATATATATATATATATATATATATATATATATATATATATATATATATATATATATATATATATATATATATATATATAAAATTTATAGTGTGTATTTTTTTATTTATATATATATAAACAATTTTTTTATTGAATACAAATAAAAAAAATAATTGTTTTTGCATTATTTAATTGTTATTACAATTAAAGAATAATATTTTTTTAGAAAACAAAATAAACATTTAATGTAATGGGATTTGGAACCATACAGTGATGCCAACAACATAAATTATTTGTAATAAGTATATAAGAATTTCGACGTAGCTTGACATAGGTTAGTGGTTAGACCGCTAGAAGGTTTCATTAGGCGCAAGTTTAAATCTCGTTACTTTTTTTTAATATTTACTAAAAAAGTTTTTTTTTCTGTAAAAAAATATTGTAAACAACTAAAGAATGTTTTGTTTTACATAGCGAAGAAAAAAATCACTATCTTAAACACTAAATACGAGGTTAAAGACAAAAAAAAACCCCTAGGAACTATCAAAACATATTTCACACAAACTTAGACACAAACAGAATCTTCCATTAGTTAAAACGTTCATAATATTTTGCAACTATTAAAGTTTGTTAGGAGTGAACTTTTTAAAATATCACGTGAAATTTGTTTTCAATTCGGTAAGAAAATAGTATTTCCCAGAATGAAATATCATGAAGAGTTATCGCGTTTTCATATATATTTGATTGTTTGCTCCTTGAAGTCGTGGCACGGTGCCAGTGGACGATTGGCAACAGTTTAGTTCTTTAATTACGAGTGCATTTCACCTTTGCAGAATCGTGAAATTGCCAATTTTTTATATAAAAATGTTGTTTTTGTTTTTTGATATAAAGAAATAAAGTATAGACTGACTCAACACGCAATGCCTTCAGAATTTTGAACACGTGTTTCATGGTTTTTTAGAATTCACCCCCTAAGGGCTCATATATGGGGTTGAATGTTTATATGGAAAAGTCTATAAATTACCACCGATTTTTATAAAAATTTTAATTCAAACTGTTAAAAATATTTTATTGAACACGTGTTTCGTGTTTTTTTTAGAATTCACCCTTAAGGGTGCAAATAAGCGGGCGAAGCTGCGCGCGCCTACTAGTAGCATATAAAATTAAAAATATCAACGCGAGCGAAGACACAGCTAATATATATAGCTAGTTAATATTTCATAGAAAGAATTACGTAAAAAGTAAGAAATTCCTATAAAAAGCTGAAATATAAAACTACTTTTTAATAGTGCAACAATATTAAAGGCAGTAATGGTCGGTATAATCTAACCGGTCATATATTCTACGCTAGTACCGATTAATACTTCGCCAGTAGACAGCGAAAGAGAAACATGCTTTTTAAATATCGACACTAGGAAATGCTTTGGGAATATAAGGTGAAAAAGATTTTAAGCAACTTTCGTATCGCTTGGGTTGGTAAAAAAGTGAATGTTATTTGGCACTTGTAACATTTATACGATTAAAAGAGTAGTAAGTGATGAATGGAAGTGTATTGATGGAGACAGAGTGTCATAACATTATGTTTCCAGGATTCCATTAACAGAGTAGTAAGTGAGGAATGGAAGTGTCTTGATAGGAACAGAGTGCCATAATATTATGTTCCCAGGATCCCTTTTCCTGCTTTGTGCAGGATAGGAAAAGGGAATGTCTCTAAGTCAAGCAAAAAGTGGAAATCGGAGGATTTTCTCTGCCTACTACTATATGAAAAACTATACTGTTATTTTAAAAAGAAACCTGAAAATGGGAAAGAAAATTGAAAATACATTTAAAATAAAATATTATTTTTTCCATCGCCATTTGTCGTCTCTTCTGAATATCTAACTTTCATCTTGAAACTAAACTACGTAAAAGCAGTCGAGTTAATAAAGATCTATATTTGGCACGGAGTTCTATCTTCGTAATATTCTCAAGGGCCCTGCATTCGAGTCCCGAGTGAGACAAACTTTAATTACAGTTTTAATGAGCCGTGCAGTTCATATTTATGGTGTGGATTTTAAGATTTATTGGACATTTTCATAATTGTAGTTTATTATTATATTTCGTTTTAACAACATGAATAAGCTTCATGATATATCCCGCAAATAGCAGGGTGAACAGAGAGTACTTAGTGTTAAGATACTTCGTGCCCCACTTTTCGCCGAATTTTTCGAGGCATTGCGTGCTGAGTGGCAGAACCCAACACCGGGTGTTGTGAAAAATGTTAATAAATAATAATTCATTTCCTTGGTGATCGAATCCACAGCTGTCGCCTTACAGTCACAGCCTTATGCCCCTGTACCTCTATTGCACATCGTTTGAAAATAATCCTTCTTTGCCATTTCAGTTTGTTTCAGAAAATATGTGAAGAAGAATAATACATAATATAAAAAAATGTAGCGGCTACTTTATTTCCTTAAAACGTTTCAAAATAATCACGTTTTTCCCGTAGAAAAATAAGAATATTAGACGAATTTAGCTAGCAGGTCTATGTTAGGAACAGATTTTTTACCAGAACTTTTGGTGAAATGAGAAAGATTGTATGAGAAAAAAAAGAATACACAAAGCACGGCACTCACTTCCAATACTGCATACAAAATCTCTAAAATGCGGACGGTGAGTGCTGAACAGAGAGCCTGGACACTAAATTCTTTTTAACATGCAATGTGAAGCTAAAACACAATCTTTAATCCAATAAACATATCTAAGTGAAACTTGAGCAAATTGTCTAAGCGGTACAATAACCCATTTTCGATCCGGTATCCATTCTTTACCCTTCATTATTTGAATCCCGAATAGCCTTGACAATAGTCGAATGTTTCCATCTATACTGTATGCTTGTAGAACAGGTATGACTTTGGAAAATGTATCAAATGTATTTATTTTATTTTTATTGGAGGTCTTCGTTTCGCAGTAAAGTTTGATATAACGGTTATGGGTTCGATTACCGCTTGGAGGAATGAATTGTTTTTATTTCCGTGTACTTATAATAAGACAGACATTTGAGGCCAGTCGTGGCGCAGCGGCACGAAGTGTGACTGTAAAACCGATTGGTTGTGGGTTCGATATCCACACGAGGAGATGAAATATTTACTTAAATTTATATTTCCATTTCTTTGCTCTGGTATTGAGGTTAAGCGCGGCGTTGAGTTCTGCCACTCAACATGCAATGCCTCCAGAATCCGGCAGAAAGGGGGAACGGAATGTGTGCGGAATACAGCGTGAAGCTGTTTTTTTTTTATAATAAGACAAAATGAGAAGTAAGTTCCGCTTCTCAATACGCAATATTTTGAAAATTGAGGGGAAAGTGAGGAAAGGAGTGTCTTGCCATTAGGATCCCTACCTACCTAGCCTAGCCTGCAGCGGAATGCTTAGTTCCGCCACTCATCACTCAATTCCCTCAGAATTCGGCGGAAAATAGCGACGAAGTGTCTTAACACTAGGTTCCCTCCGCCTACCCTGCTGTGTACATACAACGTAAATCACATAAAAACAACTACTATTTTCTCTCAAAAAGGCCCACCGAGGTATTATTTGAGCATTTGTCACTTCTAAACCACATAGCTCTACATAGGCCTATTACGCGAAAATACGGATTTTCATTTCGCATCCAGAAAGGTCCGGGACGCGAGGCTATCGCATCTGTTACTCAGTCTATTCCAGAAGATTTTATTGCTTATTCTGTAATTGGATGGGTAATTTCAAAATTTGTGGATGGACCTAAATGAAACGTCATATAGTATTAGAGTTATTTTGTTGTATTTTAGTTAGGTTAGTTGTTATAATAAATGTACTTGATATGGAAATGATAATATTATTTAAATATATTATTTTCATTTCTCTTTTATATTAGACGAAACGCGGCGTTGAGTTTCGCCTCTTAACATGTAATGTGGGTAGGCAGTTGTGGAGAAAGTGGTTGTATTGCTTCAACATAAGGTTTCTTCTACCGTGCTATGCATCATGCATAAAGTTCTTTTTTAATTAATAAATTAATATTATTGTTATTCTTTTGCAGTTTCACGCTTTTTCCCGCATGTGTTAACACTCCATTTCCTATTAATGGTCCTATTTTCAAGAAATCGCGTGTTGTGTGGCGAAATTGTATGTCGCACTTTGTTTACCAGAACAGAAAAATGAAAATAATAAAAAAAAAATTGCCTGAGTGGGCATTGAACCCACAACTATCGTATTTACAGTCACTCTGCACCACAGTGGCCACTAATTTTATATATTAGATTTATTAATATAATTGGTGTTTGCAGTTCAATATTTTATCTGGATGAATGATTTTCGTGTAATGGTGTTTGGCGTTTAGTGGTTTATAATAATTTGACTTCTCTAGCTTAGAGACTAAATTGTTTTAGATTATTTATTATATTCATAAAAATTACAGTATAAAAAATTTAAGTTCGAATCCCACTCGTTTGAATTAACTTTAATATAACATTAATATAATTAAAAAAAATATTCATGTTAATTTAATTTCTCCATTTTAGAAAATATTGAGGCCAGACATGACGAGGGGATCAAAAATTTATTTACATTAATATTTTCATTTCTTCTGGTTATTTCATTTCACTCTGGTGTCGAGGCAAAGCGCGGCGTTGAGTTCTGCCACACAACACGCAATGCCTCCAGAACTCGGCGAAAAGTGGGGAACTGATTGTCTTAACACTAGGTTCCCTCTGCCTACTCTGCTGTGTGCGAAATACAATGTGAAGCTGATTTAATTTTAATTTTTTAAATTTATTGTATTGAAAAAAAATTGAAGATTTATTTTTCGTTTATAGTTCTTTTGAGAATAATAATGTAACTTGCCTTTGATGGCATAGTAAAAATAAAAAATAAAAAAAAGTCTCAACATTTTTAAGTAATCGTCCTTATTTTTTTTTATTTTTGTTCTACTCCGCTTCTAAGAATATCAAAAAATAAATACTAACAATTTTTCCTATTAAAGCTAAATTTAAAAATAGATACCAGTTATCGATTTCGCGGTAACAAAGTATATCCTTCAACAGTTACTTTGAAGTTTCCCTTGACAGAGAAAGTTCTATGAACAGCGTTTACGTATGTGCAATAGAATACCTAATGGCTGTTCAGACTTTGACGTTTTATATTAGAAGGTACTTGTCACCACCCGCAATTATATTAAGACGTGAAACGAAATAAAATGCTGTATTTTCCCGTTTCTGTAGGAATTTGAAAAAAATCTAAAGAATTAGTTAAAATTTTAGAGAAACCGTTAACTTTTTAATGTAGATAGGCCTTAACATTCTAAATTCAGTGGTTTCCTTTGCAAGTAACGTGAAGTTTCGCTAGCTTTTTTTATATTACAGCCAAATTATTTATATTTTTTTACATAAATTATATCTATGTACTGTAAAGTTTCATATAAATCTATTATGTAGTTTGTTCTTGAAAGTTGAATAAACATCCATCCTCACAAACTTTCACATTCCTATTATTAGCAGAGTTAAAATGTGCACTTTTTTGCAAATTTGCATTAAATTATGATTTGAACTTTATTTGGTGACTTGTTTTTCTAAGTAAACACAATGAAGACTTTGTTGACTATATTTTATTGTATAATATGTTATAGTGTTAGTCGTATAATAACTATTTTAGAATTTGTGTTTATTTTTTTTTATTTTGGGATTATATGAATGAATATGCACGTGGAAGTTATACTTATATTACTTCCCTTCCCTAAATCTGCTAAGATAAAATTCCACATTAAACTCCGCGACTTACTACCCAATACCTCTATATTGACTAGAAAACAAGGAGCGGAATAGAAGGCGGAGAGAACATAGAGCATGTTCTACCTTTTGTTCATTTAATTTGTATAATAAGTGACATAATCGTGAACTCACGATATTTCATAAAGTTGTTTTTAGCTTCACTCTGTATTCCGTACATAACAAGTTAGCCCAAATTCAAGAGGCATTGCGTGTTGAGTGGCAGAACTCAACACTATGCTTTGCATTGAATAAAAAAAAAATATTTCATTTCCTCGAGTTGGAATCGAACCCACAAGCAGCCACGTTTACAATCACCCGTTAGTACAGCCTAATAAGCCTATCCTTAATAAATTTCTTAAACACAAAACCAAATAGTCAATTTAATTGAAAATGCCATCCTATAATTATATGTTTGACGAACAATATTGATTGGTAAAGATCATTATTACTCATAATCGCCTTCCCGTCGGTCCGGCTAATTCACCCAATGTACATAACTGAGTTTATTTTGTTTAACTTTGTAATTTACTGTTTCAGTTCTAATAATTTCTGTATAGCGGCGGCGTATTGTTGTTTATATTTTATATATTTATGTATAAGTATATAGGGAGGTAAGGGGTTCGATTTCCGTTTGGGTAATGAATTATTTTAATTTTTTAGATCTCGAAAATTGGGTAGAAAGTATTGAATGGAGTGTCTTAGCTTAAGATTTCTTTGCCTTCTCTGTTATACGCGAAAAGCTCGATGCTCTTTTTCTGTTAAGAAAGGAGGAATATTGTTTTGTAAAACCGTTGGGATATGGATACATGATTAAGGTTCAATTGTTAATAGGACATACGTGGGGAACGGAGGGCCTTAATACTAGGTTCCCTCCGCCTACAATACAATATGCAGGATACAGCGTGAAACTAAAAAAAGTAAAATATTTTTTTCTAGCTCAACTTTCACGAATCCAACGAAAAATATATAGAAAAGCAAAAGTTCAAGAAGTATTTATCTCGACATCGAGTAACGTACCATGAGTCTGTAAGTGACAAACAAGTTACAAAGTTTTCTACTTGCGTTTTCATCTCTGATATATTATATACAATATTATATGATAACTTGAGGCCAGCTGGCGCAGTGGCACAAAGTGTGACTGTAAAACTGACTGGTTGTGGGTTCGATCCCCACTCGAGGAGATGAAATATTTACTTAAATTTATATTTCCATTTCTTCGCTCTGGTGTCGAGGTTAAGCGCG
>DWQW01006228.1:0-16619 GCA_018249695.1 Heliconius erato demophoon | reverse complement strand
ATAATATTAGTATTGTGGAAGAATCTGGTGGATTGGATAGAGGGCTTGGTGAGCTTTTTTTAGATAAGCTTAAACATTATATTTGACTCCATCGAAACAATTACTTTTAAAACATAAAACATGCCTCCAGGATTCGGCGGAAATAGAGAACAGAATTGTCTTAATGGGAATACTAGGTTCCCAGGTTAGGCTTAGGGTAGGCAGATGCTTACTCTGCTATGTGAGAGATACAGAGTGAAACTACAAGAAACAGCCTCGTACCGATACTATTATTTTAAGATCATTCGATCAATCCTAGTTCCCTAAAGTCACCCATGAATTTATAAGATTGTACCAAAATAAAACACCATCTGAAATAGAATCGAATAGTTGTAAATGATATTTTACAGGGATGTCGTAGTTCTTTATATAAATATTTTTGTTAAATTAAAATAAATGTGTGTCATGTGTTCGTGAATCCAATGTTTAATTCTTATTTTGAGGTTGTATCTTTAGTAATATTTTTTTAAATTTTAAATATAATAAATAATTCATTATATAGCGGTGATATGGAAACGCTAGTAAGAAGTCTCCATTCTTAAAAGGATCTACACTAATACTAGCCCACCAATTAGGTTTAATTTACTTAGTTTGTTTTGCTTCCAAAGAAGATAATTAAGAGAAGAATTATTAAATTATAAAATATATAAATTATAAAATATGAAATGATTTAAAATTTATACTACTAGTCTCCAAAGATTAAAAAAATCTCATTATGTCCACAGATAATGTAACTAATGTACAATTAGACTATTGTTTAAAACCATCATGACTCAGAATGTCAAATCGAAAGTAGTCACGGCTACTTATAGAGGCCATACTTAATGCGAACTCGCATATATATAACACTGTCTTATTTTGTATTTTATGCATGTATGCTAGTTATTCTTCAACGTTCACATAATAGTGTAAGTCAGCGTTGTCAGACATCCCGATTTTTAGGACTTACATTAAAAGTCCCGAGCTGGACTCTGAAGACTCAACTGCCTTAGGTACTGAGTAAACCAAACCATTATTGTTAAAAGCATAGTGACGTTTTCCCTTAAAACATATTTTATATTGTTATCTGTGACACAACAAAGAAAAAAGTAGGAACTAAAAACTATTGTTACTTATATTTTTTCTACATCACTTTTCACCAAGATAGAATCTGGAACCGCTACATTAGGCAGGAATCCTGATATATTTTAGTTTTTTTTTTCTTAAAATGTGTTTTTCCTATTAATTTTGTAAAATCACAACCCTAGTTGACACATTTGGCTCAAAGTGCCAAGGCGAAGGGCGCTGGGCGCGGTCCAGTGACCAAGTAAATTATGCGATGTGATATAACTGTTAATCAGACCGCCGGTTATGTAATTGTACGAGATTAGATTATTTAGCATTTTCTATCGTGTATATTTTGTTAATATCGGTCGTATAAAATGTATGAATTGAAGAAGTATTAGAGTTCTAGTAACATCCTAGTTCCAGTAAGACCCAGCGTGGCGTTGTGTTAATGTATATATTACGTAACATAATGTGTTTTAAAATCGGGCGGGAGGCGCAAATGGAGTGTTTGAACACCAGTTTCTCCGCCTATCCTGTTATATGAAGGATAAAGCGGGGCACAAAAAAAAAATGATCAAGAAGCATTTTGTACGTTACACAACAGTTACAGACGCAAAGAAATTGCAAATAAAGTACATCACTCAATTTTCAACTTATATTCTGTCAAACCTGTGACTACAGACTTGTAAAGTATCTATTCGAAATGTCAGTTAATGTAAAAATATACCGACGCGATTGAGCCGGTTGAAATAGAACATATTAATATATAAATTGTGTTAAACTTGCGAAGACCAAAGATTTTAATTTGGTTATTTTAGAGATTTTTTCTCAGGACTGATAAGACATCTACGTAACACTGCAGCTCTTGCGTGCAGACGAATACTACCCAAATAGGCTTTTGATAAAAAATAGTTTATATATGAATATATAAAACTTTAGATTTCTATTTATCTATCAAGTATCGATACTAGGCATAATCAGCATTGACCTCACGATAGTAAATGTCCTCTGCTGGTTAACATCAATAACAAACAACTACACTTCCTAGTGGCGACATCGGAAAATATTCAATTTAGATTTACAAATCGTTTTATAATTAAATGATGAAACATTTCTATATTTTAAAATGACATTTATATACTTTTTTATGTGGTTCAGGAACATTAGGTTCCCTCTGCTTACCCTGCTGTGTGCGGGATACAGCGTGAAGCTGATTTAATTTAATTTTTATTTTTTTATGTGGTACAAATACTATGTCTTCTTCACTGTGGATGGTAAACCCAAACAGATATAACACATGTTATGTGGCGATACCCTACACCGCACATTGACTCTATAAATTTCACATAATATTTTAAGGTATTGTTCTCACTTTTAGTTCTATTAAAAATCTAAATTAATGTATGAGAACGTATTAGAATGTAAGCTCTTTAATCAATTATATAAATCGATAAATATTATAGTGGTGTTATGAAATGCTTACGAAATTTAATTATATTCATAATTTATTAATATTAAACTAAACATAAGTATTTAAAGATGTCTAATATTACAACAACAAACACTTGTATTAACAATTTACGTGTAGAACATTCAAGAAATTCACATAGCAAAATCAAATGTAATAACATTAATAAATTCCATGGTTAATACGAGAATATTTATAGCGCGACGTTACGTCAGCTCCATCCCGAGGTTGCATTGATGTGGGAACATGTAGGAAGAGCATTGAGATGCAATTTTACAATCAACGGCGGGAGATACTCAATTTGTGTACAATCTGCAGGTGACTGGTGAAGGGACGTGTCCGATGGCGGAAAGGTCATAGGCGACGTGTGTAAGACCGCGACAATACCACCATGATGTGGGGGAAACAGGATTTTTGAAGGCTCCGCACTGTAGCACCGGGGTGCTGGTGAATTGAAAGCGATGCAATTAATCTTATATTGACAGTATTCACTATACGTTTGTTTAATATATAAGAAATGCTATAGTGGTGCAGTTATGTAGATATGCATAATTGTTGGTTCGATGTCTGTTAGGGGATTTTTTATGTTTAAAAAAATAATTATTTCTTTTATCCATTTGATTAAGAGTAGCGTTTGATTGAGACGATTTCCTCTTTCAATACAATGTTTTTAAAATGGGCAAGGATTTGGTTAAAGGCATTGCGATCTCGTTGCCTACTTTAAATGATAGATGCGGTAGATGCACAAAAATAAAGAAAAATTCGAAAAAGAACAGTATTATCTTAAAAACGTTTTTATATGACAAGCTTACGCACCCATTCCATTAAAACTTACCTTGAAACCTACACAAAGAGAATTCCTCTAAAGTGACTTTACCTTACAATTCTTAAAATAACAGAAAATGTAAAATTACCAGAAATATTGAGGATGTATATTTAAGATGGAAATAAAAATTGATCACATTAGAAATAGTACGTTGCTGACTTATTATAAGAAAATAAGAGGAAACCAACTCAAAATACTTATGATATATGATTTGGTTGTATATTTTTTTTATAAGACTAATTTTTATAAAACAATTTCTTACTAGTTGCAGAAAATTTTGCTAAGCCGCTTTAATTCTTGTTAAATATTACGTTATTGGGCGTTTCTATCATTTATGATAGCTACAATTCAACGAAACCGAGAAGTAAATATATCTTATAATCACAAAAAAGTTAAATTCAGACAGAGCGTCGAGAACTTCATTTACAATTATTTTGTCCTTATCTCGGAGGATAGAAATAAAGCAAATATTATATAAGATTAACTATTTAAAATTTAAAACGCAATATATAATTCTTATGAACGACAGTAGATGCGACGCCACCACGCCGAGTGGAGCGCCCTCGCCACCGACCTTGTTCAGAACAACTTTCCACCCGGAAAACAGTGCGCCATTTTTATATCACCTCGCCGACCATATGCGGGCGCCCTTTTTTGGACCTTGCCACACTATGTGTGTTTTTATAAATTTTTGATGATTACTAAATATACTGTTATTATTTTATATAGCTAAGCAATTCCAGAGTATATAATTAACTTTTATTAGCTTCGCTCGGCTAACTAAAATGGGTGTATATTGAATAAATTGAATTGAAATTTGAACAAACGACCAACCAATCCAGGCCTTTCCTGCCTAAATTATTCTTTTCACGCTTTTTCCCGCATAGGCAGAAAATATCTAGTATTAACACTCTTTCCATTCCATTCTTTTCACGTTCCGTTTAATTTTCGAGCATTTTCTCATCTTAATGTCTTTCGTGATCTAATAATATTATTATTTTGAAGACAATATCCATATATTGACTACTAAAGTTTTAACCAATTCAATGAAACACTTATTTTATATCAATATTGTCGCATGCAACTTGTTATATTGACATTATTTTTTTATTTCTGAACCAATAGCAATAAAACAGGGAAGCTTAAGAGAATCCAATGGTGAAAACTACGTTTAAATCGGTTAAACTCTGAGATTAGCGTGCACAAACGCACAGGCAAACAGATAAACAAACAAAAAAAACATTGCAAAATGCCCCCAGTTATAGTTTTTCTCATATATCCTTCATGTACAGACACCGATCAGTTACGATTTTATTATAAATCTATATCTAATAGATTTCCAAGTTCATTCTATATTAACAATTTTGCTCCTATATGACTTTTGGTACTTATCTATCACAACCTTCACATGTTTAACTGATCTTCCTCAACTGACTGTGTCCAAATTATCATATCCAGTGGAAAAATTCAGACTATATTTATATGTGATACGTTTTCGGTGGGACCTTGGCTGAGTACTTACGAATTGAGGCGGCCGCTGTCGAGGTCGCGAGATACGAGCGTATGTATGTCTGTATCTACCTCTTGTACGTACATGCGGGTGTTGGTGTGTAGGATTGATTGGATTATAGGTCAGTTGGACGCGGGTGATGTCCTTCATCGTTTATTCTAGGAGATTTTTTTTTATATTTTGGGACGATATCTGGACTGTTGAAAATGTCATTTTTTAATGGAATTTAGTAGGTTTTTTGATGTTACATGTCTGGTACGGTAGATTTTTTTTAAGGACTCAATTTAAATGTCTTTGATAAGTTTTTTTATCCCAAATGGCAATGATATGTTTTAGAGTTCTATCAGCTTAGCCTATAATATGGGCGGAGTTAATAAACAAAACTATATAATAAAATCAAGAGAAAAATATTTTAAAATGCAACTTTAGATTCTGGCTACAAAATGTCTTGAAACCTGTATTTTAAAATTACATACTAATTATTTTTATGCATAGATAACACTTCATTACATTAATATTTTAAAATTATCCGGTGAAGGGCAAATGGAAATATACCTAGCCATAACTTCATAATCATATTTTATTATGGAATAATTTTATACTTTTTATTAATCAGACATAGTAACGTAACGCAGAGGGAACTTGGGAACCTTGTGTTAAGAAAACTGTTCCCATTGAGTCAGTTCCATTACCCACTTTTCGCTGAATTCTGGAGGCATTGCGTTTTGAGTGTGGGACAACATCGCTCTTTCCCAGAGCGAGAAGAAAACGCAAATATTAAATATTTCATTACCTCGAGTGGGAATTGAACCCGCGCTTTGTCGCGTTTCCAGCAGTAAGCTTGTGCCTTTGCGACACGACTGGCCTTAATATTTATAAACAGGTTTTGATAAGTTTATATAGTAGTATGTACGTGTGTCGGTATATAGGTAATTTAACGAAAAGTTCACACTGCTCTGGGAACATTGTTGTCCCTCGTCTATTCTAGATTCTTAGCGGCTAGAACTGGTGCATACGATGTCCATTAAGTAATTCAAGGCCAAATTTAAATGTCACTATTTATATTTTATTTTCCTACAACGAGGTAGATGATTCTCCCAAAATAACTTGAACTGGTTCACTTTTTCATAGTCTATGCATTATTTATATTTATAGTAGTATTCTGTATGAAAAGTTCGAATGTATTCAGAAATTCTGACGAACGATATTAAACTATTTAATTTTCTCGGTTGTATTTTAAATTAATATAATACAAAGATTATCAATACGTATTTGCGCTATCTCGAAATGGGCGAAAAATATTAGTAAATATTTTCTGCCCACCTTGCAAAATGTATGAGATTCTTGTAATAAAAAAGAACCTTTTATATAAAGTTAGTGAGATAGCAAAGTGATAATGAAAGTAAGATAGCTCTACGTTCTGAGGTTATATATAACAAGATTAACCTAAAATAAAATTTGACTTACTTTTCTTAAAATATTAATATATAATATGGAAGGCAGTATTGCATTTGAACACATTTGGTAGAATTCACAGTTCATTCACCAACCCTGAAACAATAAGAAAGAAACATTAAAACTTATATAATTTTTTTATTCGTGGCCAGTCGTGGCTCAGCGGCACGAGGTGTGACTGTAAAACCGACTGGTTTGGGTTCGATCCCCACTCGAGGAGATGAAATATTTACTTAAATTTATATTTCCATTTCTTCGTTCTGGTGTCGAGGTTAAGCGCAGCGTTGAGTTCTGCCACTCAACACGCAATGCCTCACACTAGGTTCCCTCTGCCTACCCTGCTGTGTGCGGGATACAGCGTGAAGCTGATTTTTTTATTACTAAATATGTTTATAGCTAATGTTTGTAGATTCGGATTTCAGTTAAAGTAAACTTTATGCTATCCCCGGTCCGATGAGACAGAATGCGGAGTTGGGTGACGTAACTTAACAACTTTTCGAGACAAAGGAAATGTAGCGAAGGAAAACGTTGTTAAAATATAACGATAATAATATGTTTTTTCTTTGTTTGTTTCAAGAGTCCACTAGAAAAGACGTTCATCCGTATCGAGTATTTGTACTTATGGAAATAAAAAAGATCTTTGTTGTTTCTCTTATAAATTAGAAAAAAAAAACAATTCAAAAGCTCGATCCAAATTTATTAAAGCTTTATGATTTTATATACAATAACATCATACCTATATTTTTATAGATTGCCTCGTTACCAGAGCGGGGCCCCCTCTGGCAAAGTTCGGTGGCCCCTAGGCGGAATCGAACCCACAACCGTCGCATTTACAGTCACACACTTCTGCTATATATATTATAGTTAATATTATTTAATAGGTAATAACGCGCAATGAAAAAGGTATACGTGGGGTTCTGCATGCAACTCTGGTGGCATTCGACAAGCAGTGGAACCTAGCACTGTCTGATGTACTAGAAATTTGGAAAAGAAAAACGCCTAAAAAGAGAAAAATACCACCGGAATTAGGTGAGTTTTGTATTAAAATGTTTTTAATCTAATCGAATCGTAGCTTTTGACGCTCTATTCTCTCTGACTACCCCGCTAGGGACACAGCGCGAAGTTAAAATGTTATTAAAATTGGTTTATACTTCAGCCAAATGCTTTTTTTTTTTCTTACAAATACTTTTAAATAGACACGTAATAAAAAAAATATCAATTTCGTCATTCAATAAGTAAAATGATAGTGATAAATATCCTGATATCGCTATTAAAATATACCAACTGAATTGACAACCTCCTCCTTTTTGAAGTCGGTTACAAATATCCCTACGTATTATAAATTATTTTTTTATATAAATTTCACAGGAAAACCAGTGCCTAAAAACTCAGCAGCCGCAATATCAGCCGTGCCAGTCGTCACTGAGACTCCAATAGGGGGCGGTGTTTTAGAATGTAGTCGATTTTTACCACAAATATTAGTTAGGGGCGAACATGTCGTTTTAATAAATATTGTTGAACGATAAAAAAATTATGCTTTTTAAAATATCTTTTGTTAGATCTGATGTGCATTTATATTCCGCCTTATAGGCCGAGATCATCTAGTGGTATATATCCCTATTCTATGTTTTCTGTTCATTTTAGAGATATTTAATGTTAAGTGGCGGAACTTAACACCGTGCTAGACGACAATTTCCCTATGCTTGCATAAATTAAGACAAAAAAAACGTCATATTATAAAGAAAAATACATAAGTAGTTTATATTTTAAGATTACATAGTAATCTTCATACTGATTTAAGTTTTTAAATATATAATGTTTATATACATGATAAGCATTTTTATTTCAACTAAAAATAACTTAACTATAGGATATATATATGTTTTTTTATACCAAAAAATATTCAGGCATTAATTTTATAGACAGTTATTATTTCTTGTAACTACCTACCTACCTACTTATATATAGCTATGTGACAATTAGTCAAGTCTCTGCAATTTACAAGATTTATAATTTCCGCCTTTATTAATTTATTATGAAATGAATATAGAAAATCAACATTTCATACGTTTTAGTTATATTATTAAATTATCTTAATCAATATTCCTTATAAAGGAGTAAAAGGAAGTATTTACTTTATTTTCTTAGTTGTTTATAATGCAATTAAGACTGATTTGTCGTTTTATTAACTGTCCAAGCACTGCAACTAAATAAATTATAGGTTATGCAAATAGAATATAATAATATGTTGACAAATAAAATATATGTTTTGGTGGATTAATGTAATAAAACTTTATAGAATGATTATCCATTGTTAATATTCTCACATGCTATAAATAAAGATCTTTTTAACAATAAATTTAGTAAACGTAAAAGAATTTTGGTTATTGGAATAAGATATAAAAGGTCAATTATGTATAATCTGTGGTCTTAGTGAAAAAGGGTAAACGTCAGTTTTCCCGCGCTTTTTATAACCAAGTCAAAGAGAGAGGTGTGGTGAATTAGTCAATAATGAATCATTTAAAATACAAAATAATCATAAGTAAAAAAATGTATTTTAATTGTGAGATTTTTATATTTATTGTAAAGAAGTGTATTAAATACTTCCAATTTAAATATATCAATGGACAAATAGACAATTTTTATTTAATTTTTTTTAGTTTGTTTTTTATATGAATAAAAAACATTTCAGGAAATAATTTTATAATTATTTATACATTCTTACCTAATAAAGATATTTGCTTTAAATTAATTATAAGTAATAAAATAAGTAGTAAATATACTGCAAAAACTGATTCTTTGTTTGTCTCAAGTTTGTTTTTTATTATTTAAATTACATGAGTCACTATTACCGGTTACTATACTTATAAATTGGTTTTTTTTTTTTATTTTTATTTGTAGCATTGTTTGAGATATCTGTTTTACAAGAAATAATGAAAGAACCATTCAATAACTTAAAATAAATATATAATGTAAACAACTTTAATTGAAGCGATGTTTCAGGCTATTATGTAATACAATCAAATTATCTTTTTAAGTTTGTTACTTTTATATATTTTTGTTTGTGTGCTTGTATTTAAATCATGTATATTGTACATATATCTCATAAAAACAGATTTAATAAAACTGTAAATAGAAAGACTTAGAGCCAGTCGTAGCGGAGAGACACAAGCGTGTGACTGTAAACGCGACAGGTTGTGGGCTCGATTTCCACTCGAGGACCTGAAATATTTAATATTGTCATTTCCTCGCTCTGGTAGCGTCAAAAGAGCAGCGTTGAGTTCGGCCACTCAACACAATATCTCCATAATTCAGCGAAAAGTGAGGAACAAAAGTGTCTCAATGGAAATGGAGTGTCTTAACACTATGTTCCCACTCCCACCCAGAGAAAAAAATATAAATAAAAAGAAACAATATTTATACTATTAATTCCTTTCCTTCCATTGAAATTCGTGATTGTCATGAAGAGTCATCAATCTTAACCAAAACATATAACTTCAATTTAATCCACAAATAAATATAGCTAACTAAGTATATATACCCGTATATACTTTCTTCTATAAAAAATACTTTCAATCAATGACTTTTCTCGCGTAAATATTGACATGTAATTTCCCACCCCCGAATCTTAGGTTATTGGACCGCCGCCAGGGGCGACGCACCCGCGGCCGTTGTCTCTAATAATATATAAAAATAGTTACTAAATACGTCTATTTATATGTAATTATGTAATTTCCTGTGATGTTACTTGACGATAATAAAAGTTGATTTTGAATTTTGCGAAAATTTTCGAATGAAAATCATACATACATAAGAGTAATTTGAGTAATAGTAATTACGACAATTTTTTTTTAATTGTCTTAGCCACAAACGAGCTGCAAACAGACAAGACTAAAAAAAGTATAGTGATTTTTTTCAGGTTCACGCTTATTCCCGCACATAGTAGGATAGAAAGAGGACACCTAGTGTTAAGACACTCCGTTCCCCACTTTCCGCCTAATTATGGAGGCATTGCGTATTGAGTGGCGGAAATCAACGCCGCACTTTGAGTACAGCGATTTGATAGCATTTATATAATTTCAAGTAATATTTGATACTGCTTGAAATTTTAGACTGAACGCAACAAATCCCCAATCCCATCATTTAGGGTTTTACAAAAAAAAGTCGCGAATTGAATTTGGAATAGTGATGGCGTGAAAACACGCGGCATCGCAGTTGGAGGACGGCGGTCGGCGGGCGAGGTCGACGCACGGTCGCCGGCGGTCATCAGCGGGAGCGACGCCCGCGGCCGAGCGCGCATGAAAATGGGAAAACAATTGTTTTGAACAATGCGTAGGACTACTATGCACTTCCTGGTTGACTTGGTAGCTGAAGGGACTGTTAGCTAGTTACAGGCACGCAATCGATGGTATAAGCGGTCTATTGGTTGTGGATCCGAGTCTCGCATATAGCAGGGTAGCCAGAGGGAACCTAGTGTACACAGCACCACGACGCGCCACGAAAAATTATGTATTAGCATCTGTTTAAATGTCTTTTGACTTATTTCACAACAGGAGTACATACGCATGTTTCCATCTCAAGAAAGAGTTGGAGTTAAATAGCTGTGTACTATAATCATTAGAATGATATTATGGATACGGAAAAATAAGCTATTAAAATCTAAAATCTCTTTTAAAATGTTAAAATCTATTATCATCCATTTCATTAAGGCCCGCGCTAAATATAGTGCAATCAATAAACAAATATAATTTAACAAAACTATAATTTCCTTATATATAAAGATAAAAAACAATTTTAAACAGTTTTTCCACATAATTCGGACCAAATGTACGAAAAGATGTTCAACAAACACAATTATGGGCGAAGGAAGCTGAAATATGCCAACTTTCCAAAGTTCCGGAGATGTTAGTCAGAGGGTGGTATAAATAGGCGAGTTGCGCAACGCGGCCGATGCACTGTGCTCGGTTACACCTAACGCTAACTGGGAGTTTAATAGATTTATAGTTTACCAGCGTTTAAATTTTATTTATTGATGAACTAGATTTTATTGATGTAAGTATACATATTTGTTTCATTATTGTGATAAAAAATCGTATTATGGTTGCTATATTACTGACCATCGAAAAATTTTTGACAAACATTAATATTTTAATAACGCTTTAGTTTTTAATATAGTATAATAAAATTGACAGATATATAATTTACAAAATGTATTAATATCGACACGTATAGTAGAAAAAATAATAAAATATAGAGATTTATAAAGTAATATTTCAACACAGTAAATGAAAACAAGACCATTTTAATTTCACCTAATAAATATAATAAATATTTAGATGTCGGTCAATCACTTGTTTTTTTTTAGGCGTGTGTTTATACATGAGTTACATTAAACGTTCCTAGAAAATCTTACGTAACTGAAAATAAACCATTAAAAATAACTTAAATCATTTTTATATTATATATATTTCAGCAATGAATTGCGAATTTATGATAATAAAATTAAATTCTGTATATAATTTTGCTATATATAAATTATAATATACTATTAATTGCATTAAAAAATAAATTTCATGGTTTATGTTTTTAGTAGTATACATTTTAAATAATGCAATGAAGGCTCCTTATGGAACGTGAGGGAGCAGTAAGAAAGGATTTCCCGAAATTCCTAAGAGAGTAGAAAAACGCTGACGCAAAACTTACAGGATACTTATACACAATAAATGTAAAGTAAAAACGCGTTGCTCGTATAAGGCTAACAAGTCGACAAGGAGACACTTCCGTAATGTTCATATAATAAATGGACAATAATGTTATTTAAATTATGTATGTACGCGCGAACCAATGTCACCCACTATTCTTTTACGGCTTGAGCCTTGATCATTTGAACTCTACTACGAGTTTCATTTAGCCTCCGGTTGGGAAGAAAAAAAAATCACTGTAATTTGTAAATATTATAGTTTTCCACTTTCCGCCGAATTCATGAGCCATTGCGTGTTAAGTGGCGGGACTCTACCCCACCTCGTTAGCAGTGCTGAGAAATGAAAATATTAAATTTAATCCCTACAAGTAGAAATCGAACTCACAATCGTCACATTCCCATTTACAATCACACTCTTGTGCTCTCCTGTAACGACGGGTGCTATATATTTTTAGACATCATTTTAAATAATCTATGCATTTTCAGCTTCATATTTTACTCTGCATAGCAGAGTAGGTAAACACAACCTAAGTGTCAGGAACTCCCTTTGACTCAAATTTGAGACGTTGTGTGTTGAGCGGCGGAACTCAACGCCGGTAGACTAACTACATTTCCCTGGTCTTGGAAGATAAATGAGTTTAGTTCTACAACAAAAGTCTAAATGTGGACAAAAAGTGCAAAACAATATAATATTACACTAAGTTCTCATAAAAAAAAGAAATAATATAACTAAAATACACGCAGAACTAACCAGCTATTATTAGTTAAACTACAGTTCGCCGTGCAGTAGACGCACACGCGTGCGTTTTACTCTTTTTGTATTCGTTATTGCATCTAACTTGGGATCGCTTGACCCATTTACCGCAAATAGCTGCAGCCGGGACTCGAACGCAGGACACGTGCCGGCCACTTCATTCCTATGTTATTACTAATCGAACTAGCCAATAATGTGAGTAGAATATTATTTTAATATATAATATTGTCATGTTTTGTTTAAAAATAACCTATGTACGTACTGTGTTGTAAATGTAGTTTTCTTTCAAACAAATGCTGAATTCTTTTATGAGATAAGGAAATATTAAATTAATATACTTCATTTATTATACACATTTAAGGACTATTATCGTTTCCGTTAATAAGACAAAGCTCGGCGTTGAGTTCCGCCACTCAACACGCAATGTCTCGAATACGGGGCACAAAGTGAAGGACGGAGAATCTCAACACTAGGTCCTCTATAAGAACACTGCTTTGCGGAAAGAAAACGTAAAGCAGCCACGTAGATAATCACTAACAAACCTCTATTCAAACATAGGAAACTATAATGATTTTAATAGAACTATTATCCTGATTTGAATTTGTAACCACAAACATCAAGTTCTCGCAATCCCTATAGCGACTCGATGGCGCCTATTTATTAATATTTATATTTCTTTCTATGATTCAATTAACTCGAGTACTATTTAACAATAAAGTATTTCTAATGTAACACATTTTATACTAAGAAATATATTTATATGGATTTATTTAGTATTTTTTTTGCCTTAATACTAGGTTCCCTGTGGTTACCGTTATGAAAAAAATACAGGATTTAAGCCGGTAGTCCACCTGCAAGCGTTTCGGGAAGGTAGGCTGAGTCATTAATTATAAAACTTTGCGCGTAGTGTAGGCGAAGTATTTGTTTGAAGCGACACAAGATATGGAAATCTTTGAATAACTTAATTTTCACGGCCTCCTTTTGCTTCTAGTGTTTAATTTAAGTTTACTAAATATGAACACGAAAATTTACGTAATATTTTAATATTTCATAGAACCGAAAGAACCTATTCACCAGGAACATCAGTTTGATCTTTAATTTTAAACTGCAGTCGTTACGTATTATTTGACAGAACCTAACATGAAATATTAGTTAATTAAAAACCAATTTTAAAATTAAGAGACTTTCTAGATTTTTTTCATGGTGTGTTGTATCTTACAAATCAATTTCAAATCAAATTTCACTTAAAATCCACATTATGAGGGTAGTGCAAATTTGTAATCCGCCATTTTGTTGCGGTAGTAATTTTGTATTAACTTGTATAGATTATATTTAATTTCATTGTAAACAGAAAAGACGTAATGAATCGAACCAGTAGTTCCTGAGATTAGCGCGTCCAACCGAACACAATATTCAGATTTACAATATTAGTATAGATTTAAATATAAATGCACAGAGTATGAGTAAAGAGATCGGCCTTCCCTTCAAGCACAAATGTTCCTAGCTTCGTACTCGGTCGCCTTCGAGGAAGGCGTGACAGCGCATTTTTGGACAAATCCGGTTCACCTTACTCCGGATTCATAAATTTCAGTGGGCGAAATTCATTAGGTACTTATAGAAAAAGTTTAATGTTCTAACTTTAGCATTTATGGAGGCTGGATTTCTAGGAATTGATCTGCAAATATTTAACTTGAATTTCCCGATACATGACGGTCGTGTGTTTGATGTCCGCCAAAGGGAAAATATATATATCGAGTTTATTTTCATTGTTCCGTTCTGATTGTTATATCTTAAGTATATATAGTATAAGTTGTGCCACTCAACACGCAGTGTCTCGGAAGTTAAGCGAAAAGTGGAGATCGGAGTGTTTTAACAATAGATTCTCTGTCTACCAATAAAAAATATATGGTGGAAAAATAAATAATATTAATCATTACATAAAATGAGTAACAGAACGTTGAACGTTCCTCAAGTAGGTACACTGCTCGCTAAATTATATATAATGTCGTTTAAAATTGCCACTGTTCACAATTATACGTAAGTTATCTACAGTACACTTTTATGTAACTTTTTTTACGAAATGTAAGAAAGTATTTATTTCTCCACAATTTTCTTCATGAGATTAAAGATGTATAATGATGCATATTCTCAAATTTAGTTATTAATAAATGAGAATGTACATCATTATTTTTTTATTTTATAAATGCGTATTAACAGTAAGCATTGTAAAAAAAATATTAATTATCTACAATAATAATATAATACATTTCACAGTCGTTGACAAATTATTAAATAATTAGTGTTGAACATATCAAAAGCCGACCATGGATCAGTGTTACTTAACTAATTATTAAAAAAAAAGAAAACAACGAGGAAAAAAAAACTACAGAAAACGTCAAAATGTCAAAAGTATAAAAAAAACTACACCTGACAGTGACAGATTACATGTTTGGCCTTTAATGAGTACAGAATAGATGACATTAATCGTGACATTTCAAAGGCAGTTTGGGCGTGGACTATAACTTTGAACTTGATTGTTTAAATAACTTTTTATTTTTTACGTATTTAATATCCCAACAAATATATAAATTTGTATAGATTTTCGGTGTATCCCGCATGTAGGTAAGAAGTGGAAACGTAGTGTTATGTCACTCCGCCCAATTAATTTAGGTAATTTTCTAGATATTGCATATTGAGTGGCAGAACTCAACACTGCACCTTGTCTGCAAAAGCGCCAAAATGAAAACAATTATAATGATTACTCAAAGTGAAAATTGAAAAATAAGCTAAAATTTAAATCCAGACTAAAAATCATCAACTTGTCTATACTTTACTTATTTAGAAAACGTATAAAAAAAAATTGAACGTAGCGGGACTCGAACCCGCGCCTCCTGGCGCTACGTTCAAATTTTTATACGTTTTCTAAACAAATATTTTTCTTTCCTAAGTGTGGAATAACGCTTTAAAAATGTTTAAAAATATTCTCTATACTTTTTCAAAATAAAAGAAAAAGAAAATAAGGTTACCAACTTAGGCTTTGTTTAGTTTAAGTAAAATTTTCACCCCAGGTCCAAGATTGATGCGTGCACATCGTGACGGACTTTCACTGGCGCTTCCTACTTTACTACACGACACCGCAATTATTTACTATTTACGGTTTTTTTTTCAGTTTTCTATTCATTTCCTTATTCCCCTTTAAAGCTATTCTAACCTTAACCGTCTTGAGTTAAAGACTAGTCTAGAGAATAAAATATATAATGTACAAATAATTGTTAATAATTGTTGATTAATTCATTTATATTATACATCATTTAGAATTGTCGATGTATTCATTACAAGTATTGTTTCTTTATACAGTGGATTTCTATATAAGAATAATATTATGTTATAATTTCGGGTAAAATTATTTTATAAATTTGCAAAGCAATTATTAATCTACGAATAAACATACCACCACCCACATTACCACCGACTCAGGAGACACTTCTGCCAAGAAATATACTATTATAATCGAAGACTTGTTTATCTAACAAGTTTAAAAAACATCAAAAGATTACAGCGCGGCGTTAAGTTCTGTCACTACCAAAACCACCCATCCACTAGTCCTTAGACCTTACCAAATCAAGGGATATGGCCTAATTTCAAGATTTTGTAATCGACGATCCTAAAGTCTGTCCGTCCACAGCGTCCACAGTGCTGGTATTAACGTTGTTACGTGAATGATGTAACGCATTACGTAGCTGGTCGCAATTTTGCGTTTCCACACATTTTCCAATTATTTTCTCATCTCTAATGGTCTTAAACTTACATCACTTTCTT
>DWQW01006227.1:0-16621 GCA_018249695.1 Heliconius erato demophoon | reverse complement strand
AAGTAAAGATGCAGCTTTCTAATAGTGAAAGAATTATTGAAATCGGTCCGGTAGTTTTTGTGTGAAAACAATACAAACATACATACAAAAATACAAATCTTTCCTCTTTATAATATTAGTATAGATTGATGGAGTGGGAATCGAACCTACAACCAGTAGCGTTTACAGTCATCGATCTATCCCCTGCACCGTAAATGGTCTAATAATTAACTATATGTAGATATTTAATTATATATTAATATATCATATTGTTGTTTATTTTCAAAAGTCTTAAATATTTTAATAACAATTATGTCATGTTTCGTTCCGTCGATCTTTAAATCCAATTAAACTATAACTAGAAAATATATTTGGAAAAAGTAGTAACTGTAAAGAGAGATAGATGGCTTTCAAATGATCTGCATAATTTTTTATGCGTCTTAATATTAATTTCTATTATAATTTCACTCAATGTTTTAAAGTCCTTTTTTATTTATTTTAGTGCTATTCTATACATTTTTAGAAATTAATCTGACATTGTATTACGTATACTGAGTTTAAATATGAGTGGCTCTATTTATGCAATTTTCGACTTGCCTTAATCAGTGGGCGTGTGGCGGTTACGTCATCGCTCGAAGTGCTCAGAGAAAAAGATCCATTTTGCTATAATAGAAGAAACGAACAAGCCACGTTTGTACCACAGTCCACACCTACGTTCAATTAGAACGTCGTCCTTTTTATTCTTGTGTAAAGAATCATATAATGTTTAGTTTTTTTTATCAGCTTCACGCTGTATCCCGCATACATCAGGGTAGGCGGAAGGTAACGTAGTGTTAAAACACTCCATTCACCACTTTCCGCTGAATTCAGGTAGCATTTGCGTGTTGAGTGGCGGAACTCAACATCGCAAATATTTCCTTAATGAATATACATGAAAAATATGTACAGCTTTGTTATTCATACTTAAAAATATACCTTTTTATAATACGTTATGTTTTAAATGACAAAGATATAATGATTTTGCAATGGATAATTTCTGGTGGCTGTGTGAAGTATTTACATACAATATTTGATTAGTATTTTATATCACGTCTTCTATTTAACTTTCAAATTAATAGCAACATAATTGTATACATTTTAAATAATAAATTTATAGTCATTTCAAGAGAGCTTTAATGAAATCAAAATTTGTAATTACTTATAGATATAATTTTTTTTACTTCATCAAAAATTATAGTATTAATTTAGGTTATTGAAATTAAAAAAATAAATTAAGTAAAAAAAAATTAAATCAGCTTCGAATGTTCTGACACTTATTTTTATTAACACGTCTGAAAAAAATGGCGGAAAGTGAAGACCACTGTTTTGACACTAGCCTGTCTTTGTCTATTCCAAAAGATACGTGAAGATATGCATTATTTGCAAGAAATTTAAAATTGAAATATAGTTGAGGGATGCATTTATCCAGCTCAAGCACGCATGCTGCCCATGGACCTGGATCCAGCTCTGTCATTCTGCACCCACTTAGTCTACGGATATGCCGGGATCCAGTCGGACACCTACAAAATGGTGTCCTTGAACCCCAACTTGGACGTGGACCGATCACACGCTAACTACAGAGCCCTTACCAACTTCAAGACCAAATACCCTGGTCTGAAAGTGTTGCTGTCTGTTGGCGGTGATGTCGATATTGAAGAGAAAGAGAAATACAATTTGTTGGTAAGTTTATTTTTTACTATTTGTGATGTTTATCTCTATATATAAATAAGACAGTAAAAATATTTTGGTCTGTACATTTAGTAATTTTAACTGAAATGGATAGAGGGACACTTAAAAAGAATAATAGAAAGCAAAAATATATTTTTTTATTTTCTTGTCTATCTGTCTGTCTGTCGATATATTTATGTCCGCATTTTTGTCTGAAAGTACTGAACCGATTTACTTAAAAGTTTCACCAATTGCTTTGTTTTAACTCAACATAACTACTAAAGTTTGATTCATCAAAATCGGTTCATTAAAAAAAAAGTTATCGTCATTTGAATGGCAAAAACTCAAGGCATTAGTTTGCCTGCGAACTAAAGTTCGCAATAATAATATAGCAATCGCGCTGGTAAGATTCCTGACTAAAGAATGACATTCGAAATGTCTTGATTATATGACTTAATAATATATATATATATATTTTTGAAGCACTATTATACAATATTTTATACAATAAAGTAAACAAAATTGAATTGTAAGTGGAGATTACCTTCATAAATCATGACAGTTCAGTTGAAATCGTAATTAATTCAACACAGAGATAAAGAACGATTTGATCTTCAAAGAGATATCAAGCAAATACATAGATTTTGTGGTTCGTTCGTTCGATTGAAATAAATCTATATAAAAATGCCTAAAAACATCCTTTCTACGTGTACTCTGTAATAACTACATATATACCAATTGTACATTTAGCTAATAATACGTGTAACTAGTTTAAAAACTGTACAGGAGTTATATTCAAACATTACAGTTATTTTACAAAGAATATTATAAATCATTACCTAAATCAAAAATTTTACGTTTAAAGCTGTTTCTGAAGCAGTACATTAAATTATTACGTAATATCAGCACATTTAACAGAGCTTTAAAAAACATAACAAAGGTAAAAAGAACGTAATGTTACAAAAATATACAAGGTGGAAGAGGCAGCGCTCCATTTACGGAAACAGCATATAGGGTAAAATATTTCAAATCTATACCTAAAGAAATTAATCAAGATGCTTCAATAGTTTGGACGTAGGATTTTTTTCATTTCATCATTTTTATCCATACCTGTATTTCGTGTGACGCGCTTACGTATAGATCCCAATAACGTAAACACTCACTACTACAAAAATACTACTAAAGGTTAAACAACTTTGAGCTTTATCGCCAATACCTACGACTCGATTTCGGAATGAGATGTATGCGACGGTGTTCCTTTGTAAGTTTATGTGTGCGTGCGTCATCCTTACAAACTTACAAATGGCGTTTTATTTTAAAATGACAATTTTATTATTTATTTTGTTTGAAAAAATAACTTTTTAATTTTTGGAAATTTATTTTTTTCTGATTTATATTAGGCTTTTATAGAGTAGTTGAAACTGTGGTTTCATTTAAAGTGGTGCTTACACTTCCACCGTGTATACATATAATAAATAATTAGCTTTATGTATATTTTATGAATATCAAATATCAACATTGGTCATATTTTTTAGTTCGAAACAATAAAAATTCTTATAGAAGTTACGATAATGTCGTAAAAAATCATATTAGAATATTACAGATTAAAGTAATAAAAAAATCATATTAGAAGTAATTAGAGTTGTCAATCAATTCTGCTTATTAAATCAATAATCATGTATTTTAAGCGGGCGAAGCCGTGGGCGGGACGATAGTTTCAGTCTCCTTTGTTTTGGTATAGTATTGGCAATATGTAATTTTGGATGAGAGAACTTTGGAATAACGTTACTAAAAAAATATTAAATATAATTTAGGTTAAAATGCAATTATTGTTTACTATATTTTTTTTGACTGTAAACGCGACTGATTGTGGGTTCGATCCCCACGAAATGAAATATTTTTTTAAATTTAGATTTCCATTTCATCGCTCTGGTGTCGAGACAAAGTATGGCGTTGAGTATCTCCACTCCACACGCAATGCCTTCAGAATTCGGCGGAAAGTGGGGAAAGCAGTGTCTTAACACTAGCAGCTGGCAGCGTGAAGCTGAATTTGATTTTATCTTACATATACCTATACATAATTATATATGTTTAAACAATTATCTCATTCACTTGTGCAAGCGACGTTTAATATAATTTCATAATAAATATTTATTGTCCATCTTAAGTTCTATATATAGAAAAATACATAAGAAAAAAAATATAACTACAATCTTTGTAACTTGGATTTTCTGTTTCTTAAATGTAATAGTAGATAGTAAAATACAAAATAAAATAATTTACCACTATATGAGTTCAAAAAAATTAAACCTGCTTCACGCTGTATTCCGGATACAGCAGGGTAGGCAGAGGTAACCTAGTGTTAAGTCACTTCGTGTGCCACTTTCCGCCGAATTTTTAGAGGTATTGCGTATTAAGTCGCGGAACTCAACGCCGGGCTTTTTGCTTTGGTGCCAGAGCGAAGAAATGAAAATATATAGAAATATGTCATTCCCTCGAGTGAGAACCTAACCCACAACCGTCACGTTACTGTCACACCCTTGTGCCCCCGCGCCACGATAGCCTCAGGCATATGTATACATCAGACGGAATAATAAATTACATAATTATAAATTAATACATGCGAATGCAATAAATTACAGCATTTCAAATTAAAGCTAGAGAACTAATTATTCGCTCAAAGGTTATTAGTGATGTACAGAATTTTGTTGACTGTACAAACTAAATTATTCAAGTAGGGTACGCGGGTAGCGTGGCAGATTTGCTAGGCGTATAGGTAACGTGACCAGATGTCCCGTTTTGAATGGGACTGTCCCGGTTCACGCTTGTGTGCCATGGTGTCCCGGAACATGGCCATGGTACAAATGTCCCGTTTTTCGAATTGACACGTAAAGTTGATAAAATCATGTTGCGCCGCGATTATCGCAGTACGCCATACCTTTGTCAAAAGATAACTAAATGGAATAGTTCACAAAAAATAAAAGTACTCAAAATTGGAGTCAATTATAGCTATAAAAAGAAACGACATCACTATACAGTAAGGTAGTATAAAATAAAAGAAGGCAACCAAAAGAAAAAAACAAAAGTATTCCTCTAAAAATTAAATGTTATTTTCTTAAAACAATTGTTTAAAAAAAATAAAATTGAAAATAATAAAATCGATGTCCCGTTTTGGACAGACAAAGAATGGTCACGTTACGTACAGGATACGTAACAGTAGGTATGTGTGACAGGTATTTACAATCAGCCATTTCTATTGCGTGCTGAGTGGCGGAACTCAACGCCTCGCTTTGCCTCGACACCAGAGCGAAGAAATGAAAATATAAATGTAAATAAATATTCCACTTCCTCGAGTGGGGATCGAATCCACAACCAGTCGATTTTACAGTCACACTTTGTGCCCTTGCACCACGACCAGCCTCATATTTATTTGAACATTTCAATAAACTGATTTCTCACTTAAATAAACTGTTATTTTGAAACATATCGTCTTCTTACTTCTTTTTGTTTACTTTTTTATAATGTAAATTGAGTCTTGCTGAATTTTTTTAAATATTATTTTACATACGAATTTACGACCAAAGAAGGTGCAGTGTGACAAAATTTTATTCTAAATGTGATTGTTCTGGGTTCAATTAATACTGTTATTCAGGGGAATAAAATATTTTTGACAAGACAAAGGAGTTTCCGCTACTTTACACAACGACTTGATTACGAGTTGAAGTACTGATATTAGGTACTCTGTGCCTATCCTACTGTGGTTAAAGGCGTGAAGCTCCGACAAAATCAATCTAGTAATAGCATACTTCATAGTTAGAGGAAACTGTTAAAAATACATAGTTCAGTCAACTAACGCTGATCCGTTTATCATTTCAAGCAATCAATATAAAATATAAGGCTGTAAACGTCAAAATTATTACCATCATAATTATTTATACAATAAATTACGTTAATAATATTTTTCAACGATTTTTTAACTATATTGTTTATATTTTTTTCCATGTCGTATCATGTATGATGCCAGTTGTGGCGGAGGGGCACAAGCGTTTTATTTCTTCGTTCTGGTGTCCAGGCAAAGCGCGGCGTTGAGTTCCGCCACTGAACATACATTGTCTCAATGTCTCAAAAGTGGGGAGCGGAATGTCTTAACACTAGCCTCCTTCCCTCCTGTCTGGTACATGCGGGGTACAGCGTGAAGCTGAAAAAATTATCATTCTAATGTTCATATAATTTCAGCTCGAATCACCACAAGCTCGTGTAGCTTTCGTCAACTCGGGTGTGCTATTGGCTGAACAGCACGGCTTCGATGGTATCGACCTCGCTTGGCAATTCCCCAGAATCAAGCCTAAGAAGATCCGTTCCACTTTTGGTAAGTAAATCATTTTGTATGCAGAATAACTAATTAATAATAGGATGATTTACGATTTTTCTTTTTCAATAAAATAGAATACACAAAAAAGTATATAAATCAGCTTCACGCTGTATCCCGCACACATCAGGGTAGGCAGAGGGAACCTAGTGTTATGACACTCCGTTCGCCACTTTTTGCCAAATTCTGGAGACATTGCGAGTTGAGTGGCAGAACTCAACGCCGCGCTTTGCTTTACACCAGGGCGAAGAAATGGAAATATAAATTTGAGTAAATATTTCATCTCCTCGAGTGGGGATCGAACCCACAACCAGTCGGTTTTGCAGCTATAATTTCTGCCACGACTGCATGTGGAATAATTTGCATTTAATATAAAGTGGAGTAACCAGTTTCTCCGTATTCCAATACAGGTACATTCTATTAAAGAAAAAAAATAATACATTCTATTAAAATTTAACTAGGATCCATCTGGCATGGTATTAAGAAGACTTTCGGCACTACACCAGTCGATGACAAAGAATCTGAACACCGTGAAGGATTCACAGCTCTCGTACGCGAAATGAAGTCCGCTTTGAACCTGAAGCCCAACATGCAGCTCTCCGTCACCGTTCTACCTAATGTCAACGCTAGCAGTAAGTTCACATATTTTTTTTTGAGGATATAATTTTTTTTTGGCGTCATACTGTATTAGCACGCAGCAGGGTAGACAGAGGGAACCTAGTGTTAAGACACTTTGTTTCCCATTTTTCGTTGAATTCTGGCAAAGGCATTGCGTGTTGAGTGGCGGAACTAAGCGCTGGATATTCATATCATATTTAATAAAATAATAGAAACACTATTATTTTTTAACAAAGTTTTTGAAAATTTATTGAAAATAATATGATAATTTAAACATAGAAATTGTCTTGTTAGGTTAATTAGATTTTTTTTAACATTAATATATTTTTCTTTCAGTTTACTTCGACGTTCCAGCCATCATTAACTTAGTAGACATTGTCAATGTAAACGCATATGACTACTATACTCCTGAAAGAAATCCTAAAGAAGCTGATTATACTTCCCCCATTTACAAGCCCCAGAACCGCAATGACCTCTTGAACGTAGATTCCGCTGTATCTTACTGGTGAATATTACATTTAAATAATAAAAATCAAGTATACACTGTATCCCACATACAGCAGAGTAGGCAGAGGGAACCTAGTGTTAAGATACTCCGTTCCCCACTTTCCACAGATTGTTTCGCGTGTTAAGTGGTGGAACTCAACGCTGGGCTTTCGCTTTGTTTGTAGAGTGAAGAAATGAAAATATTAATAAATTTCATACCCTCGAATGGGTATCGAACTCACAACTGTCGCGTTACAATCACACCTTTGTGCCCATTCAGACATTTGAATCATTTCAAATATTTATGATGTATGTGTCGTTTTAATATGATTTCTTTCCACTATTTATTAATATCTGAAGTATTGGTTGTATAATTAATGTAAAAATAGTTTAAATCCTTAGATCTACAAATTTTGGGCAGGTTAATATATTAACATAACAAGAAAGGTTATTGTTTTAGCTTTACGCTATATGTATTTAGCCGGATAGGTACAGGGAGCGAGTCTTATTATTGTAAAAATGTGGGATTCCTACAATTGAGAATCGAACCCATAATCGTCGCTCTTACAGTCAGAACCTGTACCGCTGCCTCCTCCAGAACCTCTTCTAAATTATTCAAAATAAGTTTCATAATATATTTCTTTACTTACATCTAGGCTAAGCGCTGGAGCTCCTAGCACCAAAATTGTAGTAGGCATCGCGGCCTACGCCCGCACTTGGAAAATGGACTCCGAGAGTGAAATATCCGGAGTACCTCCTCTCCACGTCGACGGCCCCGGCGAGGCTGGTACGTTGTAAATAAATTGAAACGGCACAACTGTCATTTGCTTTGATGGAAGTATGATAGTTTACATATTGTGTAGATAGTTTAAAGGAACAGCTGTTTTAATAAGCATTTTGTTTGTGAACTTGCATTCTGATGTGATTGTAGTATATTTAATAAATATTGAACAACTGATTGATATGTTCAAGTTTATATTTATACAAAAAGTACTATTACTATATAAAAGATATGCATAATATATTATGTCGACATTTAAAAAAAACGCTTTACTTTTTATTCGGAATCAGGATTTATTAGTTTATATTAATAAAGAAATTCCTATATTTTCCTTTAAATACTTCAATAACAAAATTAAATTTTAAAATTAATTATTTTTTAGGTCCTTACACAAAAACCGAAGGTATTTTGAGCTATCCAGAAGTGTGTGAGAAACTTCTTAACCCCAGAAATAACAATGGAAAACTCCAGCATGTAAGAAAAGTCACAGACCCCAGCAAACGCTTCGGTAAGTACTTCGGCCATCGTATTCTAAAGTAGAAGTAGTATATATAAGCTATGAATCCTAATTTGCTAAATTTAGTTGAAATCATATTTTGGAATCTGACCAAGATTCTATTGCCAAGGTGAATAAACATTTTCAATGTCCAATATGCTTAAGCTTGAAAAACACTCATTAAAATATTAAGCATTTGAAAATTTATTCATAAAGTTGACAATAGTAGGGATGTGTGATATATTTACATACTAGCAGACCCCACGCGGCTTCGCCCGAATCAACTATAAGAATGGTTTTTTAAGAGAATTCCTGGTTCAATAATAGTCTATATACTTTAGTGTTAGTCTCATAATCGGTTCAGCTATTCCGAAGATTAGTCCGGACTAACATAAAGACAAACCGACATTATTTTAAATTGTTTGTTTGTGTTTTCGTGTGTTGCACTTGACCAGGCCCTTTAATTTTATTTATATGTATAAATAGATATGTAGATAGCTGCTCTGCTAAATTTTAGTTAAAAATGTTATAGAGCATCATGGTGTAACCTGGTTTATACTTACATAAAATAACAGTATCAATCTATTATTCTATATATTTATTTTCAAATAATGTTTTCACAATTTAGGATTTCTTGGGAATTAGATAAAAAATTTAACTTTTCAGACAATGGCTTAAGAAAAGAAGGAGACTTTTTTGGTTGGTAATCCAAGCTTTCCGCTTTATTTTATGGTGTAGGTAACTAACATGAAGATGCTATGGTGATATTCATAAAGATCTTTTTTAAAGAATAACACTATACAATAAAACTAATATAACTAACTTATGTCTTTATATATATTTTTTTTTTCTTTATATATATATATAATATAAAATATGTCTGCCAGAGATTCCTTATAAGGCCTTGCTCTTGTTCGAACTCCATTGAATGTATTTAAGCCTTCTTTTTTTGAACATCAAAGTATTTTAAATTATTTCATTCATCTTATAAACTGCAAAAGGTTACCCTTGTCTTGTGTTAAGGTGCTTTAAAAGGCATTTCGACGATGAATATCAAAATAGTATTATTTAAATGGATACTTTGTTTAGCAGTTTTATAACCTAATCTATTTCTGTTGACCTTCTACTACTGTATGTAATAAGCACATTTCCTTTTATAATAGTGTAATTTACGAGCACCACAGTCACCATGCGCTTTTTTCTTGCACCATATATTATAAGTATGGATTTTAATTTAATATAACTTTCAGGAACATACGCGTTCTCTCGTCCCGACGACAATGGTGAAGGCGGTATTTGGGTGAGCTACGAAGACCCTGACACAGCTGGACAGAAGGCGACATATGCTAAGTAAGTTTTATAAAAATAATATTTTCAACTTTACGGTGCATCGTACATGGCAGGGTAGGCAGAGTGAACTTCGTCACATAGTGTTAAGACACTCTGTTACCATTAAGCAGTAGTTTTTGAGATAAGCGCGATCAACCAAACCAATATTTCTCTTTTATGATATTAGTATATATGAATTTATTAGTTGTCAAATCTAAAAATATCTGAGTAATATTTATTAATTTTGTTTAACTTATGTATCACTACTAAACTAAGATCCTTACACAAGTATCGCTTAGGTAACAATAAAACGGATCAAGAAAATATCCTGTACAATCCTGGCTTAAAGTAATGTTCTGACTTTAAGATCATTTTGTGGATTAGAGAATACATTGTGGTACTAGTTATATTAGCGATTTATTAAAAACAATGAAAATTAAATTAAATCAGGTTCACGCTTTATCCCACACAGGCAGAGGGAACTTAATGCTTGGACACTTCGTTCCCTACTTTCCGCCGAATTCTGAAGGCATTGCGTGTGGAGTGGCGGAACACAACGTTGCGCTTTGCCTCAATAACAGAGCGAAGCAATGGAAACATAAATTTAAATAAATACTTCATTTCCTCGATTGGGAATCGAATCTACGAGCAATCGCACTTACAGCATACTTTGTGCCAATGCGCCCCGAATGGCTTCATTTAAAAACTATGTTTTGCTAGTTTTCTAAATTTTATCTAAACACAGTACATAAATAAATGTAGTATCTCCAAAAATTCAATCATCTACTCTATTGGTTCGAAATTCGATGAAATTGCTGTCCAGTATTGAAAAGAATGACAAACTTATGAGACTATTATATTGGCCGATTACAGTGGGACGTGGAACGGATGGTCTATTGATCATTTTAATCAACGATACACCAGTTTCATAGGCGTAGTACTCGTATGTTCACATATTAAACTATTATGTTCTGTATTATGTATATAATAGCATTTGAAACTGGATAACATTACATACATATGTAGAATGTTATGAAACATGTCTGTCTGTCTGTCAGTATTATTTATCTCGGTAACGTAATTTTAGAAATAATTATTTCATTGATTTTTTTTATTTCTAGGTCTAAGAACCTTGGCGGAGTGTCTTTGTCAGATCTCTCAATGGACGACTTCCGCGGTCTCTGCTCAGGCGACAAGTACCCCATTCTACGCGCTATGAGATACAGAGTCTAAAAATAGAGTCTAGAGTGATAAAATAATTGTAATAATAAATAGTAATTTCAATAGCACGAGCAAACTCAAAAATATATTTACCTTATGTGATTAATAATTTTTAAATACTTGTGACATTGATTGTATTAGGTACTCAATATATAAAGCAATTACTGTACCAATATATAGTAATTTATTCTTTGTAATTACGCTGTTTACACGAAGATGTTATATGATAGACAATAAATATATTTTCTATTAAAGTGTTTTATTATTTTATGACATAAAGTTGTTTTGTAGTATTTATTTAAACTTCTAAGTATAAAAAAATATGTTCTATTTTCTGAATTATTTCATTATTAAAAATATTCTTATAAAAATATTTTATATACAATATTTTATAATAATTGTAAATTGTTTTATTTTAGACCATTTTTATATGTATAAATGTTATTGAGATTAAAGAAGTTTTTTATATCAATAAAAGGACATTGACAGGTGTCATATTACTGAAACGATCACACATAGCGAAAATGTTCATGGTAATTCACAAAATTGTAAAATTACGCACTCCTAAGCCATGTTTTGGTTCATTTCTATTATCATCTCACACAGAAACATGTCCTACCAGACGGGAAAAACAAAAGCCGAAATGTCCTTCTAGTGACCCTCCGAAATCTTCAAGCGATGGTTCGGCATCTTCATGTGGTTCTCTAGTTTCCTCAGGTGACCCTCCCGCGTCATCATGTGGTTCTACTACATCTTCAGGTGATCCTCCAAAGTCAGGCTTGAAGAGAGCCTTGAAGTCTGGTCCAGTGCGCTTTGGCTTTCTGCCTGAGGAGTGGTTTCTGTTCTTTCATTCTAAAACTGGTGTGAGTGGACCATACATCTTTGGTATAGTTCTTGCAAATTATTTATGTAGTAAAGAAATTTATGTAATGGAACATGAATATTATACTGGACTTTCTGTGGTTCCGATGCTCTATTTCGCATCTACACGTCTCGGCCCCAATTTAGCCGAATATCTTGACAAAGAAATAGATGAAATAACTGATGCTTTGGAAAAAACTAGGAAAGACGAGATGAGTATTTTCGAAGACCAAATAAAAATGGCAAAAGACGCACAATGGAGAGCGGAGGGACAGAAAATGTTAATGGACGCTAAGAAAGAACATATTGCAATGCAGCTAGAAGCCATATACCGGGAGAGGTATATGGAAGTTTTTCGAACTATCAAAAATCGTTTAGATTATCAAGTAAGGTTGCATCGAGCTCTTATGAGAATACAACAAAAATGGATGATCGAATGGATCATACAGAACGTGAAAAAGGCTATTACGCCAGAATTTGAAAAACAAGTGTTTGAGAAAGCATTACAAGATATATCGGCGATAGCAGGACGGGCATAACGTTAAAGAACGGCACATTTTGCTTTAGTAATTCCAATTACTATTTAAATGTTATTACTACGAACAAAAGTGTATTGTGGTTATAAAAGAGCATGATTTATGAGTGGAAAGCAATTTTCTTTGATTAAATGAAACATGATATTAAAAATGTTATATTCACGTTTTGGCTTTATATTTGTTATTTTAAATTTAGGAATACCTATAGTAAATTTACAAAATTTTACCACTTCTACTACTACTACTGAGGGTATGTATGCGGAAGAATTTATGAAAATCGTGTATTTCGTAGTATCTATTTACTATATAATAAATATATATACTATGTAGTAGTATGTATTTCGTAGTAAATGTAAAGGTAGTTATAAAAAATATATAGTTTACATTTCTACAGTAAACAGTTCAAAATACTTGATATTTTTACACTAGAATACGATATTGACGTTAATTATTAACAACTTCTTACAATTACAATTTGTTTATACAGCAATCGATTTCATGAATATGGACGCTTCAATTTACTGTAAATTTCAAGCAAATGGCTACGACTGTGATGGTGGTGGTAGGTTTCTGCCAAAGTAAGTTCCAAATAAATATAATGCACACTGAGTAAAAAAAACAAAGACGATTCAAAGCGTACGTGTAACTTTCAAACTATACAAAGAAATTTAATGCATACTTGTTAGAAAACGTATAAAAATTATATAATAACGTAGCGTAGGATTTTTATATTTTTTTATACGTTTTCTTAATAAGTATTTTTCCTTCCTGAGTATATTCAACATTTTAATTAAAAAAAAATGAATGCAGTTTTTTACTAATAGACAGTATGGTTCGAGTTGTGACATATATTTTTCTTACGAGAAAAATAAAAATTATATACTTATTATGAAGTTTTACCGATATCATTAAAAAATTAAAAAAACGTCCGCAATAATATATGTCTACTCCTAAGAATGTTTTACGGTATCCAATTTTGTTTAAAATTTAGCAAAAAATATTGAATTAACTGCTGTTATTTAAATATAAGTAATACTTTGGCAACATTAAGTAATTGAAACTTTGAGTTACGTAAATATATAATTTATGACCAATATTCACATATAAATATTTATCCTTAGATTCTACTATGATACATTGCTGGAGGATTGCAAAAGCACTACGATAGGAAGTTGCCCTAACAACTTGAACTCATTCGGTTCGCTTTCCAGCTGTCACAACACTTGTCGAGGTATAATATACTAATGTTAATGGAGACATATTTTAATTTAATTACTCGAAGGTTTTTTGGAGCCGTCGTGGCGCAGCTCGCTACTGTAAGCGTGACGGTTGTGGGTTCGATTCTCACTCGGGAAATAAAATATTTTCATTTCCCAATTGATAAGGAGGCAAAGCGCGCCGTTTATTTCCGTCGGAAAGCGGGGAACGGAGTAAAAAAAAATTAAATAGCTTCACGCTGTATCCCGCACACAGCAGGGTAGGCAGAGGGAACCTAATGTTAAGACACTCCGTTCCCCACTTTCTGCCGAACTCTGGAGACATTGCGTGTTGAGTGGAAGAACTCAACGCCGCTCTTTACCTCGACACCAGAGCGAAGAAATGGAAATATAAATTTTAAGTAAATATTTCGTCTCCTCGAGTGGGGATCGAACCCACAACCAGTCGGCTTTGCAGTCACACCTCCTGCCGCTGCGCCATGACTGGCCTCTATGTCTGGAACGGAGTATTTTAACACTAAGTTCCCTCTGCCTACCCTGCTAAACGCGGAATGCAGTGTGAAACTAAAAAAAAAATAACATAAGAAAAATCCTGTTAAGATACTACAAGCAAAATTGTTAATTTGCAACATTGCTTCATAGAAAAAATCGCTCAATAACTATTCTATGCCGCATCGAGCTGCTAATAAAGTATGTTCTAATGGATTTTTTAATTAAACCCCATGCAGATGTCGGCATGCATAAACTTCCGGCAAATCTATCGACGAGAGTCATCTGTCGCTTGCAATATGATTTTGGCAGCTGTAACGGATATTATCCTAAGTGAGTATATATTTGAGGCCAGTCGTGGCGCAGAGGCACAGAGTGTGATTGTAAAACCGACTGGTTGTGGGTTCGATCCCCACTCGAGGAGATGAAATATTTACTTAAATTTATATTTCCATTTCTTTGCTCTGGTGTCGAGGGAAAACGCCGTTGAGTTCTGCCACTCAACACGCAATGCCTCCAGAATCCGGCAGAAAGTGGGGAACGGAGTGTCTTAACACTAGGTTCCCTCCGCCTACCCTGCTGTGTGCGGGATACAGCGTAAAGCTGACTTATTTTTATATATATATGCTGCTTTGAGAATGATCAGAAGTTATATTAATAATAAAAGAAATAATATAATTTAATTTATCTTGAAGCCGTCACAGTGCACACAAGTGTGTGACTGTACACGCGACAGGTCGTGGGTTTGATTCTCATTCGAGGAAATAAAATATTTAATATTTTCATTTAATATTAAAATGAGATACAGCCCGCAAGGAACAAGCTGACCTTTCCGTTTGTTTTTTTTTTTTTTACTGTAGATAGGCAAACATTTGTCCGCTATCTCACCTGGTGGTAAGTGACGATGCGAACGATGGTGGAGCATGCTTACCTAGATAATGCCTATTCACTCTTGCCTTGAAAAGGGCCAAGTTATACTGGTCGGGGAACAGTTCAGCAGGCAGGGAGTTCCACTCTTTAGCAGTTCGCATTAAGAAAGTGGAGGCGAAGCGCTGCGTGCGAAAAGGTGGTATATCGACGACATATGGGTGAAATCCCTGCCTACGTCTAGTGCCCCGTAGATGGAAAGGAGAAGGGGGTACCAAGTCATGCAGCGCTGCTGCACACTCTCCGAAATGTATCCTATAAAATATCGATAGGCAAGCTACTTTTCGACGATGTTCAAGGCTTTGCAGATTTGCCTCAACAATCGCTGTGTCGCCAATGATCTTCTTGGCGCGAAAAGTAATAAAAAAAAATCGCCTGTCTCTATCAGGAAATTTAATTATCGGGTTATCGGAAATTTAATAATCAGGACGTCCCACGAAAATTGGGAGATCTGGCAAAACTGTTTATAATGTACCGTACATTTATATCCATATAAATGCTTTATTTTTTAATTTAAGAATTAAATTAGTAAATGTAAATAATTTTGAGTAAATTTACGTTTTAAGTATGGTTTTTAAAGTGAAATATTCATCCATTATGACCTGAATTAATTTTTAGAATTTTGTACTGTTTCAATATATTGTTGCTATAGATTGTCTTACATTACTTAAGTTGAATTATAATTTTTGTATAAAACAATGGGTGCCGTATGGCACCGCGATGGCGATGCGTAGTCACAGCATTTAAATCTTAGATATAGGTTTTATTATTCATTATTAATCTAACCGTTTGAAACCATATTCCTTAAAAATTCTATTAACTTCTGGCTGAAATAACATTTGTTGTATAAAATATATATAAGATATAAAAGTTTAGCTTAAGAGTAGACGGTCTTTACTAACGCGTCTAGGTAGCCATACGCTCGTGAAGACAAGCGTATAAACTATGCTTAATGTGTTAGCACAAATTTTGATAATCGTGTAATTTCACAATAATATGCAATTATATTATTGTTCATATAAACCCTTCTGTTTATTATTTATGGCTTTTCGGCGTTCCCATTGTCTACAATTTACTTTAATTTCACGTAATAAGAAAAACACACCAGAGTGAAGAAATGAATATATAAATAAAAATACATATTTCACTGAAGAAGAAATAAAATCTTTATCTAAATATGTGATTTGTACGGCGAGCGTTTACTGAATCTTATCTTCACCAGGCATATACTTGACTCGATAAATCGATAGAAAGTAATATAATTTTTCCAACTTTATTACCTCAACTCGTCAAATTTTAAATAAAAATTAAGAACACTATACTTCTTTGTAGTTTATTATTTACAATTAAAATACGTTCCGTTCCGTTCAATAAACATATGAAATGTCACTGTCAAAAATATACAATAAATACCTGATAACTGTAAAACACAAATTAGCTTAAATTTAAATTCAATTTTCAAATATTCGTTCCACTTTTTCTATGAAATGTATATAGTAGTTAGTAGGTGCAATATAAATATAACAAATAAAGATTGAAAAAACATTAATATAATATAACAATAAAGATTGAAAAAACATTTCGCCATTATGGTAGATGTTATGA
>DWQW01006226.1:0-16621 GCA_018249695.1 Heliconius erato demophoon | reverse complement strand
TCGATCAGCTAAGCTGACTCCGCATATCCTACGAAGAGATCGCATCTCCACAGCATTCATCTTTCTTTCATTCTTCTTCTGTAATACCCACGTTTCGCTGCCGTATAACAGAGTCGGTACCAAAACTACTAACTACTCTCCTACTATTAGGCTTATATTTAAAACAGGGCCAAATTGTACCACAAAAACAAAAAAAAAATCTTTTTAAACATTTTTAAAGTGTCTTTCCACACTTAGGAAAGAAAAATACTTTTACCTGGAAACCGATCAGGACCTGGCCGGTTTCCAGGAGGCGCGGGTTCGAGTCCCGCTGCGTTCAAATTTTTATACGTTTTCTAAATAAGTATTAAAAAAAAATCTTAGCTATTACCGCAAATTCCACCGGTATTCATTCTTTATATAATATGATTAATTTGTAATTTACAATATGTAATTAAGATATATGTGAGTTAGGTTACAACTACTTATTACATCTACAAATAGATGGCTCATAAAATTATTACAAACAAAATGATAACACTTATGAAGCCGCAGCTCACGTACGAGCAAATATATAGATAAGACATGCAATTAATTGTCAAAAAGGTAAAAAAGCAATTTAAAAAAATATAAATTTATTTATTAAATTTATAATTAAATATCTTAAAATGTGTATATATAATATATATTATGTTTTTTTAACTACACATTGTATCTCGCGCTGGTTACCGGAGCGAAGATATAAATTTTTTTTTTTTCTCAAGTAGCAATCAAACCCACAACCAGTCACGCTTGTGCCCCTGCGTCACTAAGACCACTAATACGTATACAATTGAGCTGATTGATTTGATATTTAATATAATATATCTCATATATATCTATAATATAAATATCATAGTAAGAGTAAAAGATACCAATAGTTATGACAATACATGCGCAAAAAGTATACTTTAGGCAATTTTTTAATTCTTATTCCTTCTGAAAAACTAGCAACTTAAAGTTACTAAATTATTATTTTATTTAATTAAAAAATTGTCTTTGTTTTTTACCAACGAATTATCATATCGTCGGAAAAATATTCAAAATATTCAAAATTACACTACGATACCACATGAGTGTCGACATTGCACTGTTGATAGTAATTAAAAATATGTTAGTTATACTACAGGAGGATACCTTTATCTGCAACGTTTAATGCTGTTTTTTATGACATAATGTAGAATAACATTTTCTATAGAGAATCAACGTGACTTGATTGTGTCAGATTTTCATTAACCGACATCTGTAAAGGATGAGGTTATCAATTGGACTGTATCTTTTATGTTTGTTACCTCAGAACTTTTGACTGAGTGAACCGATTTTGATTTTTTTTTTATTTGAAAGCTAGTTCGTTTGTCTGTCCCGTGGGGTCCCATTTTAATTTCATCCATTTCTGATAATGGTATCTATGAGAAAATTACAATCTCAAGTCTTAAATTTGCATTAAGTAGTGATTGATGAAGTCTTTTTTTTGCTGTTAAAAATTATAATTATGTTATTTTTTCCTACTAAAATTGCTTTATTCTCTATGATGTATACTTATAAGTTGCATTAAGCTTTGAACTATTATCACGCTAAAATTCATTTAATTCAGTAGTTATCGGTATTTTAAGCAATTTCTGTTTTTAGTTTTTAATTTTTTTTAAGGAAACTATAATAAAAACCGACCATAGGCATACTACCATACAAAAATTAATCCATTTCTGTCCGGTAGTTTTTACATGACTGGATAACAAACAAACTGACAGGCAGACAGATAGACAGACAGAAAGACAAGAATTCTGCTTTTTTTAGTTGTTTAGGTTCTATAATCGATATGTTAAACGCGCTCATTTTTTTATAGAATAAAAATTAGAATTTTTGTCAAAATGTTTTGATTTTATTTATTTCCAAAAGAGGGGAGGTCTATGTGCCGCACCATGTATTTCATCTATAATTTTATACAAAATATTTTCCATTCCAAAGGAGTTGTCAATAAATAATACAAAGTAGAACCATTATGTATTATTAAACAGTTGCAAATATCAATGGAGTCTACATAAAATAACAAATTCACTGATAAAACGTAAATTTAGTCACGGTAGAGTTAATTAGCACGTTTTTATTGGATATAAAGTAATTTAAAATGTCGTTACACTATCATTTTATAAGTTTTTTTTTAGTTAAATATCTATATATAAGTATACTTACAATATTGGCGGTGAGGACGTTTCCAAATAAAATATATGTTAGTATGGTGATAAAAATGGCAGCTCTTTCAGTGAATATCATGAAGCCGAGGAAAACTGTTCTAATGATGGTAGCCAATTTAACTTCTTTCAATTCCTCTTTGCGTTTCTCCCCTACAACCTTTTGAAATGGAATCTCCCAAGCGTACATTTTGATCACCTGTAAATTTTTTTAAAGTCTTTATTTCTTGCATATTACATGCCATATGTAAATGAAGTGTTGATTGCTAGACAGTCATGTATACAAAACTACATAATTACTTATTAGTTTACTCTTTTATGATATTTAGTTTTTGAAGCTCTGTATCCCGCACACAACAGGGTGGACAGAGGGAACCTAACCTAGTGTGAACCTGAAAAATGGGAGAATTCTGCATTGCGTGTTCAATAGTGGAACTGAACGCCGCGCTTTGCCTCGAAACCAGGAAGAAATGAAAATATTAAATATTTAATTTTCTCGAGTAGGATTCGAACCCACAACCTGTCTAGCCTCTAGCATCAACATAATGACTTATTTGTTTATTCTTTTAATATATTTAAACGTGAATGTAATGCATTTTCAATTCAAAATTTTATGTAAATAACATTAACTTTATCAGTTTTACTTGTGAAATGTATTGTTTTCTCAAGACGAATCCATATCGTAAAGTTGAATCTGACAGACTAATACAATTGTAAGTACCTATAATATAATATAGATAATATTTCTTTACATCTTATCTTTATATATTTACACTGGCAATTGATATTTCTTTCTTCAACAAATATTACTAAACTATTATTTGTATATCAAATAATATTATTATTATATGATCGTTAACACTTTTAGTGCTTGTATTAATTTAACTTTTAGACCTTGAAGCAAATAGGAAATAATAGTTGTGTTATTAAGTAGTATTATATTTGAAAGATAAAAATTAAGAAAATGATAAAATATATTTCATCTTAAAGTTAAATATAAATACATAAGATGTTGGATAAGGGAATGACATCAAAACTTTCCACCTTACCAACTTTAAAATAAATAAAATTAAATTAGCTTCACGCTTTATCCCGCACACAGCAGGGTAGGCAGAGGGAACCTAGTGTTAAGACACTCCATTCCTCACTTACCAACTTTCGTTCTTTTAAAATAGTATTGCCACAAAAAAAAACGTAAATCACTTTTAGCTACCCGTTTTTCCCGATATTTCATCAGTTTCATCAAAATAATTACAAACAAACTAAGCTGCGTGAATCAGATACATAAGAAAACTTAGTAATTTTTAAATATTTTTTTGTTTGAGAAATTTTACCTGTATTCCGTTAATAACTTCACTCATTACTTTAATTCGATCGTCAGTTTTTTCAGCTGTACGTAATCTGACTTTTCCAAGCAGTTGTCCAAGAACACCTAAAACAGAAATTGAATCATGTTAATAATTATAATTTTTTGATATTATTACAGTCATAGCGCAGCGGCTCAAATTGTGACTGTAAAACCGACAGGTTGTAGGTTCGATTCCCACTCGAGGAGGTGAAATATTTAGTCAACTTTGTATTTGCATTTCTTCGCTCTGGGGTCGAGGCAAAGCGCGGCGTTGAGTTCTGCCACTCAACACGCAATGCCTCCAGAATTCGGCAGAAAGTCCTAACACTAGATTCCCTCTGCCTACCCTGCTATGTGCGGGATACAGTGTGAAGCTGATTTATCTGTTGTTTTAAATTGTTAATATTTATTGTTATACCTTGAATGGGTAAAGCAATGATGATGAGTGCAGCGAGACCAATAAGTGCTGCGTATCCCGCCTGCATATATCCCAAATAGCACACTGCACTCAATTGTAAAGGAATGATCCAGACGTAGTGCAGGAAAAGGAATGCCAAGTCGAAGCGTTGCAAATCGTTTGACAGAATATTTACTACTTTCCCAGCCGTGGTGTCCCCCAATGCTCCGTTGTTCATGCGCATAATCTAAAATTATTATAAATATTATATGTACCTACATATTATATGGTATTAAAAATAAAACGTCAATTTTTATATATTTTTTCAAATTTTTCCAATTTCACTTTTCAAGTTTCCTTACGTAACTTTATTTTTTGTGAGTTTCACTGACTGTGTTTCACATTTCTCTCACATATCAGTATACACAACATCTTCATTATGATTTGCTTCTTTTTTCATGTTCACGCTTTATTCCGCATATAGCAGCAGAGGAGGAGGAAACCTAGTATGAGACACTCCGTCACCCACTTTCCGCCAAATTATTGAGGCATGGTGTGTTGAGTGGTGGAATTTAACGTCGCGCTTTGCCTTGTTACAAAATATTAATAAATAATCCACAACCGTCGCAACGTTTACAGTCGCACAATGGTGCCACTGCGCCACGACGGTCTCCAAAATTCCTAATTCTTAAATTCCTTCTTCATAGCATTAACCTGTGATTCATTGTTCTCCTCTCATACCCAAATTCGAAGTCTTTGAAGATTGTATACTGCCAACGCTTAGTTAGGCTTACGTTTCGCCATTTCATTATTATCGGAGACTAAACACCTTTAATTCGTTTAACAATTGCTCTTTTTTCTAACGATTACTCATTTTCTGCACGTATTTTATATAAACCATGTATTTCTGAAACACTTCCCAAATATATCTACTATTTCATTCAATTATTGATTTCAAATTATGTATTTATAAATGGGAAACAGATATGTCTCAACAGGAACGGATTGCCTTAAGGCTAGGCTAGGTACTAGGCTTGCAGGTTTCCTCTGCCTACCATGCTATGTGCGGGATACAGCGTGAAGCAGAAAATAAAATTACACCCATAAATAATCAAGTAACAGTAAAAATTATTCAATTTTTGTACCTTTTGTTAAGAGGTACAAAAAATAAAAAAAAATTACTATACAATCTGATGAGATTACCTTCCGGAACATTAGGGTGCTAGTAGCGATCCTCAACTTCATTCCAAATTGTTGACAGTAGAAGTTTCCTTGATGGTTAAAGAAAGCTGCAGAAAAATTTGCCAGCACCATACAAATAGCGTAAATGGCAGCCGTCTCTTTTGTCATTGTCGAATTGACTGACCAAAAATTGAGTAGACCAGCGAAAAGTAAAGGTGACCCAGTTCTATTAAACAAGAGAAAATATTTTTCTTACGTTAGTGGCGAAACTCTACGCTGCGCTTTCCCTCGATACCAGAGCTAGGAAATAAAAATATTTATTAAAATAAATATTTTATTCCCTCGAAGGGGAGTCGAACCCACAACCAGTCGCGTTTACAGTCACACTTTGTGCCCCACATGGCTGGCATGGCACATGACTGGCCTCACATGGCATCTTTATACATAAAAATATTCAAAATAACACCATTGGATATAGACAAAAGAAATTTATGTCAAAATTGTATGTTTTTGTGAAAACTGTTCGCCATCTATACAGTACGATAACCTGAAGGAAAAATAATATGATAACTTTTTTTTATCTTATCGTAAGGGAAAATAACGTTAGTATCTGCGGGTATTACGCGTTTGTAATTTCACATCCTTTATCCGATTATAAACGATAAAATAAAATCTTTGATAAAAAAAATATATTCTACTTATACATATATATACCTATATGCATTTTTATGCATATGATATCAATTTTAAATATTTATATATATGGAAATATTATAAACAGCGTGTAGATTTCATAGATATGAGAAATAATGAAATTCTCTATATTTTCTGAGACAAAATTAATAAAAAAAATAAAATTATATATAATAAAAGACTTATTTTTAAATTAATATATTATTATAGTTTGAATTAAAATAATAGAAAAGCACAAAAATTATTATGTTTAGTACACAAGATATAGTGTTAGTGTTAATTTTTAAACGGCTATAAATTATTGATATTATATTGCTTACTTGTAATATTAATTATTTAAACAAATGATTGTTCTTTTTTTCAGCTTGAAGCTGTATCCCGCATATAGCAGGGTAGGCAGTGGGGACCTAGAGTTAAGACACTCCGTTCTCCGCTTTCCACCGAATTTTCGAGGCATTAAGAACGAAGATTATTTTCAATAATGTAAAAAAAATTCGCTATATATACCTACGTATCACATCGTGAAAATCGAAAACTCCATTATCGATCGATTCATTTTTAAATAATTCTTTTCTGGACAACTTGTGAATATAAAATAAGTTAATTTAACATATCAATAATAATATTGTCTATAAAATTAATTTAAAAAATTTGGTATTAACACCTTTACAAATACTTTGTCACGTCATACATACATCGAATAGGCATATGTATGTATGTATTAATTTGCCTTACAGTGTATTAGTTCAAAATGAAAATTGTTACGGTCCTACAAAAATGTAAAACGGGGTTGTTAGAAACAAGCACCGTTCGTTGAGGCTTTGTAAACAACACAGGGTGTATGTCATTAACTTTTTGACGACACGTCGTTGTTGGGTGACATCATACATATTAATTTTCATGACTATTGCTGGCGTGTCTGCGGGGAATCGTTAAGTCTTCGGAATTGTAATAAGCTTCACGCTGTATCCCGCTTGTAGCAGGGTAGGCAGAGGGAGTCTAGTGTTAAGACACTCCGCTCTCCACTTTCCGCCGAATTCGGATAACGTTTCGTGTTGGGTGGCGGAAAGAAATGCCGCGCTTTGCCTCGACACCAGATCGGAGAAATAAAAATATTTTATTTAATCGAGTGGGAATCGAACCCACAACCTGTCGCGTTTACAGTTTTATTTGTAAAAAAAAATAAAATATTGAGAATTAAATATAGCTTATGTAGTTATTGAGCTTATACGTTGTTAAATATATTTCATATACAGTACCTTAAAGAAATGTATAAGAATTGCATGATTCCTCCGGGAATAAAAGACCATGCAAATGTTCTAATCAGTACTTTTACAAATGACGGCTTTCGTCCAGCAGCTTTAGCTTTAGCTTCTTCTTGAAACCAATTTCTAAAACAATAAAACACAAATACTTAGTACAATTGTATCAAATTCATACCTTACAATTGTATGCGACATCAGTCCTTGAGTATATTATAAAAAATGTATTTTGATTTAGCTTCACGCTGTATACCGCCTTTAGCAGGGTAGGCAGAGGGAATCTAGTGTTAAGACGCTCCGTACCCAATTTCCGCCGGATGGCGGCGTGTTGAGTGACAGAACTCAACGCTGCGCTTTGCCTTGTTAACAGAACGAAAAAATGAAAATATTAATAAATCCATCAAGTGGGAATCAAACTACAACCGTCGCATATACGGTCACATACTGGTGCCTCTGCTTTACAAAAATGTAAATATAAATAGTTTAACACTATTGCTAGAAATAATACTAAAATAAAAAAAATAAGTAAATAAGTAATAATATGTTAAAAAATAAGAGTATTTTTTTAACATTAAATCAATATTCCATTGTACATGTAAATACAGCTATGTACATACCATGTGAATTAATATTGGAATTTTTAAAAGGTCATCAATAAGTATTTTATTAAGATAAGCATTCTTATCATTACAAAATGTCTCACTCTCTGACTGTCACTGATTCTGTTATTTATTTATGTATTAGTGTATATTCAAAATGATCACATCCATCGTTGGCTATAATTTAATACAAATGTTTATATTGTTATTAATATATAAACATACACATATAAATAAAAGAAAATCAGCTTCACACTGTATCCCGCACACAGGGTAGATAGAGTAAACCTAGTGTTAAGACACTCTGTTCCCCACATATAAATCATATATTTTAGAAGACGTCTTTTAAAATTCGCCTTTTATCTCTTTAAACTGCGGCGTCACAACGTCTGACTATAAACGCGACAGTTGTAAGTTGATACTCGGTAGAATTAAATATTTAATCATTTAATTTCCTGGCTGTGGTAATACCATAAAGAACAGCCTTTAGTTCCGTACTCAACACGCTATATATCAGAAATTTGGTCGATAATGGACAACAGGAGCCGGACCTTTATTTGTAGAAGTTAAAATTCTTCCAAATTAGAGCCCCACAGGGAATATCCTATAGGTTTTAATTAAAAAATGTGGCAAAAACGATGCAGAAACGCTCGTATCTTTTGATTGCGTTGACCTAAAAGTTTAATTTGTTTCTGTATTTTAAGGAAATGTAGCGTGTATATTTGACATTAAATTCAGCTTAATGATCTCCATCAATTGTCTTGACATACAGATAGACGGACAGACGGAAAAAGAAGCCAGATGCTTCTTACATACGGACCACTAACTATAAGGGTCCTGCAATTATTAAAGTATCACCTTAAAAAAAATATTTGTCTCCATGGAACTGTATTGATTATAAGTATCATGTCACTAAGTAATAGTATGTACATACAACAAATACATTTAGAATTTGAAATTGAAGTATGAAAATTTATACTACAATTAGACGATATTTTATGTGATGTGGTGTATGGCTATAAAATGTGAAATTCTGTGTTCTCCCTTACTCCGACATACAAGCGTCGTCTAACAGTTACTCACTTACGTAAGAACTTTATATATAAACTAGCGGACCCGTGCGGCTTCGCCCGCTTAAACTATACGAATATTTATTAAATATATGTATGATTTTTTTTTCAGTTTCGTATAAGATTAGTTAGAAAATAATATGTACAAATTTTTAACATTAAAAATCATAAAGCAATCATGTTCATCCCATGACTCTTAAGTATCTCTATATGAAATTTTATCAAAATCGAATCAGCGATTTGGTGACTGCGTCACAGACAGACAGAGTTACTTTCGAATTTATAATATAGTTATGGATTGCTATATATTTGCAGGAAAACTCAAGACTTGAGTTCATTGAAATGACGATAACTTTTTTTATGAACCAATTTTAATGAAACAAACTACTAATGTTTTGCTGGATGGAAACGTCAGCGGCCCTTTTACAGGGACCGCTTATAGGATAAAATATTTTAAGCCGATACCTAAAGAAATTAATCAAGATACTTCTACAGTTTAGACTACTCGTACTACAATAAGACTACTAAAGGTTAAACTTTGAACTTTGCCGCCAATAGGTATACAACTCGATTTCGAAATGAGGCGTATGCGGCGGTTTTCCTTTAATAGGTCTATGACTGCGTGCGTCGTTCTTGGCTATTTGATAATTTTATTATTTATTTTGTTTGAAAAAATATTTTTTTAAATTTTGTTTTTTCAATTGTATTAAGCTTTTATAGAGTAGTTAAAACTGTGGTTTAATTTAAAGTGGTGCTGGCAAAAACACTGTATATAATCGGTCCAGTACTTTCGATACAGATAAGCGTGATCATTCATATATACATAAGAAATTATTTGTTTTTTTGCTTGCTATGATTCTTTTTAAGTGTCTCTCTATCCATTTCAGTCAAAAATACTAAATGCACTGATAAAATATTTTTACTTTTTTATTGTACGGGGACTCAAAGCCGCACTTTTCCATGATACCAGGACGAAGAATTTTTCTTTCTTTTTTTCATTTCCTCCAGTGGCACTTGAACCCATAAACTGTCGCGTTTAAAGTCACATGGTTCTGCTGCCACGACTGGCGTCATTTCCGTTATACTAAATACGTACATATGTTAATAAATGTACGTATTTAATTAAACGGAAAATATTATCGTTAAAGATTCAACAGTTTGGTATGCCACATAAGAGGAAACAATAAAGGGTTTTTGCATATGCGTGTTATTGGAACAGATGAATAATTTTCTTAATCATGTTGCCATTATCTCCGTACACTCATTAAAAATCAGTAAATTGTACTAAACATTTTGAAAATTTAAAAAAAAAGTAAATAATATTTATGTTAAATGAATAATTTGAAATATTACTGCAACTCAACAGGCAATGTCTCTGGAGGAAGAAAGTGTGGAACGGAGTGTCTTAACACTAGGTTCCCTCTGCCTACCCCGCTGTGTGCGGGATACAGCGTGAAGCTGAAAAATAAAATATGATATTTAAGTAATAAGTTATACTGTAATTTGTGCGGCGTGGTTAAGTTCAATCGCGCGCATATCATACAAATTGGAACATTGAAAATAATTTAAATGTAATAATTTATAAAAAATAATATAATTCTTCTAAGTCAGAGGTTCCCAACCTTTTCTTGATCAAGGACCACTTCTATATCATCCTTGGTAGCAGGGACCACTATGCATGTAGGTATATTAAAAATTAACTGTAATAATTAAACAGAACCTTCGCCTCACCATCCCCAGTCATAAAATTAAAATTGTTCGCGGACCACTTTTAGGCTTCTGCGGACCACTGGTGGTCCGCCGGTTGGGAACCACTGTTCTAAGTGGATACCGAACTTACAATTAAAATTGTTAATCGTAAGCAAGCGTGATGCAAATTTTTAAATATATATTATATTTTATTTCATTTATAGTTTATTTATGAAATAAAACTATTATTATATAATTTATAGTATAGTATTATTGAACCATTATTATTATATTTATAGTTCATTTACAAAATTAATTTTAAGTTGAATAAAGTACCTACTATTTTAATACAAAAACTAAAACATTAAAAAATACAATAGAACCACTATTTGATGATGTTGTAAATATATTATAGTTATGCAGCAACATAATTATATCGTTTTCGCTTTAAGTTATGTTAACGAGAAAGTTAAAAGTTTAGCAAAATATATTTTTTAATTTATTTTCATTTGTAATGTACAAGTTTAGTTATAGGCAAAAGACAACTAAGTAAGTTATTAATATAAACTTTAATAATTTTAACACGAAGAGAATAAATTAATATTGTTTATTAATTCTGTTCCACATTCCAAGGTATAAGCAGAATTGCTGAATATTTATGTTTTTTTAATATTTATAATTTAATAAATCAATTAGCAAAATACAAATTTGCTAACTGATTTATTAAATTGATTTATTACAAAGCCATTGTTTAAACAAACATAACAATTACTTTCTCAAATATATTGTTAAAATGAACGTTTTAAATTTTATTAAATATTTAGGATAATAATCCTAACTTTATGCTGTATAATTGTGTGGAAGAGTAGACAGAAAAAAACTAAACTAAAACAGGAATTTTTACCAGAATTTAAGATATTGTAGGTAAAGTCAACGCCGCGGTTTGTCTCGCGAAGGCATGGAATTGACATATTTACAAGCATAGCATTTACAATCAGACGTTGATCCTCTACACCAACATTACCTTTTTCTGTCACTTCTATACAGTTCATACAACTAACTACGTGAAGTGAGCCTCAGTGAAGAACCCTGGTGGCTGTTGGCTGCAGTGAAGTGAACTGCATGATGGGCGGCTGAGCTTTAGCTCATTTCGGTAGATTTTTGGGACGGCTTTTTTGATCGAGTTTTTTTTACTATCATAAGGTATAAACCAATTATAAATTCTACATAAACGTTTTATAATCTATAAATCAAATGATCCCTCCCAACCTTATCATATCAGTCGGCTATCCAATCATATCGTTCTAATATTGACAGCAAACTGACTAGTTTCTATAAAATATTATCAAAAATTTACATTCACATTTATAATATTATAATATTTAATTCCGTAAACATTTTTATCGATTTTGATGTCATCTACGGTATAGGTAACAAATAATCGCGCAATAAGGCACCTCAATTGTCACGGGCTTTTATATCCTCACTGTGGTGATTATTTTTAATTTTTTCACAATAAAGATTATTATTTGAATAATTGAGGCCAGTCGTGGCTCAGTGGCACAAAATGTGACTGTAAAACCGACTGCTTGTGGGTTCCCCACTGGAGGAGATGAAATATTTACTTAAATTTATATTTCCATTTCTTCACTCTGGTGTCGAGGCAAGCCGCGGCGTTGAGTTCTGCCACTCAACACGCATTGCCTCCGGAATCCGGCAGAAAGTGGGGAACGGAGTGTCTTAACACTAGGTTCCCTCTGCCTATCCTGCTGTTTGCGGGATACAGCGTGAAGCTGATTTGAACAATAATATATGGGTAAGTCGAAATTTTAATGATATAGTTGGATTGTGACAATAATCTAGCATTTGATAATCGTATTTAGATAAAAAGAAGTAAAAACTTAAAAGTCTAGAATGTTGTAAACATTCCACATACGATTGTACTGACAGTTTTGGGAAATATATGATGAAAATATTAGAAAACACAACCTCTCTGGTTCAAAAGTACCTCTTTCAAAGGATTGCTTAGGGACACAAGTCCAATACCTAGAGGCCCTTTAGACAATGTAAAAATATTTTGCTGTGCCTCATCGGTCCATCCATTGGGATCCATCTTTAAGTAACCATGCTATGGATATAGCTATAGGAAACATGGAAAAATAAAGTAGGATTATGAAATGGGATTTGGGTGGACTAGTTACTCGGCAATTGGAGAAGACTAACGGACGTCCGCCTTTTCAATAGTTTCAAATTGAATAGCTAACGGACTGTGACTAGCCCTTACACTAGACGAGCCCAAACCAAACGGCGTCATTAGTCGCCACATCAGTGTAGATAGTCGTGGCTGTGCACCAGTTTTACCATCATGGACAGTGTGTTAGCGTGTTGTCTCGTTGTTCGTCAGATTAAACATTCCAACAACATCCACCCAGAATGCCAGCATTATAAACTTGCTATATGTTACTACCATAACGACTTCCCAACTATCACGCTACTACAGATTTACTAGTATTTTATTAGCTTCAGCTTCACACTGTATCCCGCACACAACAGGGTAGGCAGAGGGAACCTAGTGTTAAGACACTGCGATACCCACTTCCTGCCGAACTCTGGAGCCGCGCCGCGCTTAGCCTCTACACCAGAGCGAAGAAATGGAAATATAATTTTAAGTAAATATTTCATCTCCTCGAGTCCATCGAACCCACAACCAGTCGGTTTTACAGTCACACTTCGTGCCGCTGCGCCACGACTGGCCTACTACTACATATTTAATATTAATTTGATATATTTTTACGAACACTATAACGAATGAATGAGACGAATGAACACGATAACGAATGTATTTACATTCGTTTAAATTAAGTAGTTCTTGTTATTGCCAACTAAAACAACTTAACGTTGACAATATATATTTAAAAAGTTTAATAGATAATTTAAATTAAAAATACTCTTACCTTTCCAGGTCATCGCCGACATTTTTTGAATTATACGTTGGTTTTGTTGGTATCAAATCGTCTTCCTCTAAGTCACGTCGGTTTCCATAATAAAAAAGAGGAACTGTCCAAATATATAATAGTCGTGAAATTAGGCCAGGAACAGATTTTTTTTGTGGTTGATTGTTATTTTTATGGTTTTTTTCATTTTTATCAGTATGCGCGCCTAAATTTTTGAGTGTAACCATTTTGATAAATTCAAATATATTATTTTTGTTCACTAAAACTATAAAAATAAGGCTGCGCGCGCGACATGCGGCATATCCGCACGATATCAGAAGCACGTTTAATATTACAAGACAGTACGGCCCGTTAATGACGTACTTATTAATATCTGCAATTGTTTATTAACTGATATCTTTAATCCGTAAAACAAAAAGATTATGAAGACTGATCGATGCACAGTGTTCATAGTCTCCTTTGCTAACATCTGATGTTTATTTGCTTGCGTCACACTGGATGGATTCGATTTTTGAAATGAAGTAGTAATAATACAATATTAAATGTAGCCATAATTGTCTGTTATACTAAAAAAGAGAATGTGGAGAATTATAATAGTCTTTATTAAGTCATTTTACATTTTTGTTTATTATATAAAAAGATTTGCGTAAGTTTCTTCTAGATGTAGTAGAGTAGCAAGCTTTGTCCTTCAAAAAAGTTTTAGTTTCATCATCAGAATAAACAATAAAAGACAAAGAAATCGCAAATTTGTAAAAAAATGTGGTGAATGTCTCAAGCATTGCACGACATTCATTTATTAATAAAAGAAAAGAATTATTGGTTTTGCATGTTTTTAAATATTGTTTAATTAAGTGTTGTTTAAACGTATATTCGTTACGCACCACGCGCGTTAATTTACTCTAAGATTAGTTATCGATTCTGTTATCATTTTTGTGAATATTTTATCTACATATTTGTGGATTTATTATAACAATTATTATTGAGCAATGTGTACTTTGATCAATGACATAATTTTTACAATGACCTTTTTACCTTCATTATGACGACCATATCAGTAGGTACAGGTACTTGACTTCAACGATGAAATTGTAGATATTTTTTTTAATGTTGAGAATTTCAATAAAATGAATGTATTCTTTTGTAGATGAATTGTTAAGCAATAAAATATGAAACTTTTTAACAAATATAGCTAGTAGCTATTGGCCCAATGAGGTTTGAATACTAATATAAATAAAAATAATGAGGCCGGTTGTGGCGCAGCGGCACGAGGTGTGACTGTAAAACCGACTGGTTGTGGGTTCGATCCCCACTCGAGGAGATGAAATATTTACTTAAATTTATATTTCCATTTCGTCGCTCTGGTGTCGAGGTTTAGCGCGGCGTTGAGTTCTGCCACTCAACACGCAATGCCTCCAGAATTCGGCAGAAAGTGGGGAACGGAGGGTCTTAACACTGGGTTTCCTCTGCCTACCCTGCTGTGTGCGGGATACAGCGTGAAGCCGATTTATTTTAATTTATTTATAAATAAAAAAAAAATGTTTGAGGCCAGTCGTGGTGCAGTGGCATAAGCATATCAACGTAACCTTATGGGTTCGATTCCCAATTCGAGGAACGGAAATCATTAATATTTTAATTTCTATGTTCACGTCTCGGCACCACCGAGGCAAAAGCGTGTCGTTGCACAGTGGGACCAAATAACGCGTTTTACATCATACAGATTTGAAATTTTACTTTCTCGATTTTCATTTTCTCGGTTGTTGTTGCAGACCGCTTTTTGAAAGATAAATTAAATTTAAATATAGAGATATAACATCATCTCCATACACCTGATCCAAGCATGAATTGTAATAGAAGATAGCTCATATGTTAAAGAGTTTTCGTTGACACCCTTTACCATTGCTTCTGTAAGGTCATTCATCTGCCTTGACGTTGCCCCTCACACACTGCAGGAAGCACTAGATGGTGTATTATCAAAGTGGACAAGTAACTTTACTGTAAACGAATTCGCTCATATTGCACAATACATACGTATATCTTTTTATTAAGTGGACGCGCGCTGCTTCGCCCGCATATTTGCACCCTTAGGGGTGTTCACTAAAACGTGTTCAATAAAATATTTTTAATAGTTTGAATTTAAATTTTTATAAAAATCGGTGGCGATTTAAAGACTTTTCCATATAAACTTTCAACCCCTTATTTATTACCCCCATTAGGGGGTGAATTGAAAAATTAAAAAACCGTGAAATACGAGTTCACTGAAATATTTTTAAGAGTCTGAATTTCAAATTTTATAAAAATCGGTGCCGATTTAAAAAAAAATCCATACAAACTTTCAACCCCTATTTCATCCTTTTAGAGTGAAAATTTTTCAAAATCCCTTCTTAGTGGATGTGCAGATTATGAAAATAAACATCTGTTCAAATTTCACAATTCTACGCACACCGGTTACGGCTGTGCATAGAATTAGAGAGAATAGCTGTATAAATATGTAGTAAATATATTTTTATTAGGTATTAATATAAATATATCTACAGAAATACACGAAGAAACTAACGCTTAAATCGCTATATACAGTATGGAAAGCAGGAAAATATCGAAATGTATTGTTTGGAATGGCATTTTGGATACTTTAAACTGATATCAAAAATAAAAGTCTTATTCTATTTTCCTATGGGCTTCCCGAGAATTTATGCAAGTGGATCGCCAGTTTTCTCACTGGGCGCAGCATCAAGGTCGCTGTCGACGGTTTTTGCTCGAAACATATGCCCGTGAATGCTGGCGTTCCCCAAGGCTGCGTGCTGTCCCCTACGCTCTTTCTTCTGCATATCAATGACATGTTAGAGGATTCTAGCATTCATTGCTATGCAGATGATAGCACGGTGGACGCTGTTTACTCCGGCCGAGCAAGTCTTTCTCGGGAAAACGCCGAACAGTGCCGAAATAAACTTGTGTCTTCCGTTGAGGCATCCCTCAACAATGTCTCTTCATGGGGTGAAAGGAACCTAGTTCAGTTTAATCCCCTGAAGACACAAGTTTGCGCGTTAACCACAAAAAAAATCCCATTTATCGTATCACCAGTCTTTCAGAACATTTCCCTTACAGCCGCGCCCAGTATCAGTATATTGGGCCTCAATGTTTCGAGTGACTGCCAGTATCGCGATCATTTGGAAAGCAAGGCCAAGTTGGCCTCGAAGAAGCTGGGGGTCATCAACAGAGCGAG
>DWQW01006225.1:0-16623 GCA_018249695.1 Heliconius erato demophoon | reverse complement strand
TTGATTACAGTTTGACGAAAGTACGTTTTGAAGTGTGAAACGCAAAAAACTTAAGTGCGTACTCAACCACTTGAGAATTCTCAGTTGAGATTTTGTACTTTTCTCAATTCAGAAACCGGCCGTAAGAGCCAGTTTCATCGGCTATGAATAAAGTTTCAGATAGTAATCTTATAATGAATGCTATCTCACAGATAACATGAAAATATAAAAAAAATATGTTTCTTATATTTTCAAGAATAGTTTTCTCATTAATGAACGACAATAGTAACAATCCATATGAATTGTTACATTTTTAAATTACAAATAAGTATTTAAAAATGAAATGCATGTGTCAATCATGTATCTACTAGATATTGCTATCGAACCCGTAAGACCAAAAATTATACCTTGTCTGGCATATAAGGCTGTGCGGGACTTTACTAGGTATCCAATTGTTAGCTAAAACGTAAAAATACTAATAAATTGTAAGTGATGGTGCAGCTATGAAGCTATTAATATTGCAGGTTGATAAAGCTATCGATTATACAAAGTAATAATATATTGCAGTTATCACACTAAGTGGGAATACTGAACACGATATATTTACGTGATAAGGTCTATGTTAGATTTTCATTACACAACACCAGTACCTTTTACTAATTGTAAATGGATACGGATAAGATACGAATTTTGTTTTGGTCTAATCCAATTTTATTTTATTTTTATCAAAATTAATTATTTTATTGAGAGTAGTCTTGGTGCAGGTGCATACGCGTGTGACTGTAAACGCGATAGGTTGTGGTTCGATTCCCACTCGAGGAAATGAAAGTCAAAAAACTCGAGTGGCCAATTTGACCAAATGAGGCAATGGATTGAAATCCTAAATTTTCAAAAAAAGGAAAGCTTACGCTTGGTTTACACCAGTGGTTCCCAACCAGTGGTCCGCAGACCACCAGTGGTCCGCAGAAGCCTAAATATGGTCCGCGAACGATTTTAATTTTATGACTGGGCATGGTGAGGGGAAGTTTCTGTTTAATTGTCACAGTTAATTTTTATTATACCTACATGCATAGTGGTCCCTGCTCCCAAGAATGATATAAAAGTGGTCCTTGATCAAGAAAAGGTTGGGAAACCCTGGTTTACACCGAAACCGTATCAAGCCAACATGGCGTTCTGTTTTAGACGAGAGACGCGACATTAAACGTGAGGCTCAAGATCGCACAAAATGACGAGTCTCTTTGGAGGCCCCAACTAGGGATACAATCAGTAAGTCACGATTAAATAACAAGATCCAGTTGTATACTCTTATATGGCTTTTTTTTCTTTTTACTGCGAATCATCTATCCCGTAGATGAGCCCTCTATTCTGTTTTTACCCGACCAAGCGACGCTAAGGAGGGTATTGTGTTTATGATGATGGTGTTGTGAAATAAAGATGTTTAAAAAGCGGACCTATCCTGTACTTGCCATTTTCGTATACATACATATACATAATAAACCCAAGTTTAACCAGGAAAATGATATAAACTAGCTGTGCTATATATAAAATACTTTGTAATAATTGATTATGAAACCACCTTCATTTAACCCGCCTATACACTTAAAATAAATGTTGACATACATTATTTTGTACAAATTGTAAGTTTGTTGGTTGGTTGGTTGGTTGGTGGTTGGTTATTTTATAATTGTATAATTTGATAGAATTAAAAAATCTTTGAAATGGACAGTGCATATAGAAAATATCAGAACTAAATTATCCTCCCTACTTGGCTGGTTGCGTGGCATCTTTCGTTGTCTGCCTCGTAGTGTGTGCTATATCATATACCAGCGCGATTGCTACATAACATTTGCGGGCAAACTAGTGCCTTGAGTTCATTCAAATATATAAATGCCGCAATTTTTTAATGAACCGATTTTAATGAAACAAAACTTTAATTGTTAAGTTAAGTTAAAACAAAGCAATTGGTGATTTTTTAAGTAAATGGGTTCAGTGCTTTCAGAGAAAAATGTGACCATACAAATAGACAGACAGACAGACAAGAAATTAAAAAATATATTTTTGCTTTCTATTATTCTTTTTAAGTGTCCCTATATCCATTTCAGTCAAAATTACTAAATGTACAGTCAAAATATTTTTTACTGTTTTATTATATAAGAGATTACTCACTAGTTCAGTCAAATCTAACTTATCTTGTAGGAATATGAGGAGCCGCATCTAAAACTAACTTAAAATCTTTGCAAATTATTCCAAATAAAATAATAAAAGTCCTTTTCCATTTTAAGCCACTAACATCTACAAACAAAGTATATAACGAAACTAAAATTTTAAATATTCATCAACTCTATCAATATAACACAGGTATTTTTATTCGTAAAATTTTACAAAACAGGGTATAATCCGAGTTTTCTTTTCTAACAAATGAACAAAAAAGGAAATAGACCACTTAGAAGTGCAAATTATTTATACTTACCAAAAACAAGAATCAATTATGGCAAAAAATATATTATTTATGAAGGAGCACAAATTTACAATAAATTATCTCAATATATAAAACATCTAAAACTTTTTATAATTTTAAAACTAAATTAAAGGAATATCTTATAAAAATTAAATAGAATCCGAACCTGTATTGTAACTTTTTCAAATGTGGGCTTACTTCAATTTATCAAAGCTAATATTACTAAATTATTTCAGTATACCCACAATATTAATTAAATTATTTCAATATACCCACTCTTTAGCTTACATATATGTATACTGTTTATTGAATATTTGATATTGTTTTCTTTTTGTTTTTACTATGTTTGCAGTTTCCAACGCTCACATTTATTAATATGTACCTATTTAAGATAAGCAACTCTGTATTTCTCTTTAAGTGAAATGTAATTTCTTGTGAGAAATAAATAAACTCTTTAACCACAAAAACATTACATACATTATACAGTTAAATATAATACTTTTACACAAGTTAATTATATAGTCGTAGAGTCAACTTAACCTAAGAATCGACGTCAATGATAAGTGACACATTGATTTATTTTATCAAGATATAATATAGTAAGGCTAATAAAAAAATACATGTGCTCGGGTCGTGAAAATTTTTAACGATTTCGGCATTTTTTTAATTGTTACCTTTGGTTTCCCTTTAAAATGTATAAATCTATCGCTTTTATTTATTGTTAATACTAACAAAAAAAAATTGTCGACAAAGATTGGAACTGAAGTCATAATATTAAACAATTATTAACAACGCGAACATGCGTGTCTGATAAGTAAAATATTTACAAATAAATGTACCACATTGGCCTGTATCTGTAAAATACTCCTAATATTTCTTCCTTTCTATATAAAAAAAATATATATAATTTTACGTTTTATCATATATCAAATAGTAAGGCTATAATAATCCGGACTTACATAAAGTCTTCCAAATCGACCACATCCGTATATTGGCAGGGCTGTCCATTCACATTGTAGCACATGCTAGTGTAATCCCATTCTGGTTTCTGGTGGCATGGTAAACTAGCTTGAACTATTGGCGATGTCGTATAAACAACTGGCTGGTACTGGCAGAACTGCTGGGGTACATTATCTGGCACATAGTAGTTTCTGTTGTAGCACTGCACTGTTATTTCATTATTGCCACTGTACTGATTATAATTAGATATGTTGTTATTTGACAACTGACCAGACCACTGGTTGGCCATCGGACACTGCACATTCCATCCGGATTCCTCAAAGTTGCCCACGACTGGGCAACGTTGTGTAAGAGATTCCCCGTTCACTAACATAATTTGTAGAACAGTCCATCGAGCTACATAATCAACGTACGACTGATAGCAGAAAGATGTGCTTATCTTACTCGTTATTTCTCGCATAGTAGCAAAAATTGATATCTATATAAAAGATAACGGACGGAACGTATGATATATTGTTTTATTTTATTGATAGACTAAATTCTGAATGATTTATTTGTATGCAATCAGGCAATTATAAGTACTTTTACTTAAATAATTTCTACCTAATTTATAAAATATATTATAATACATCAGCTTCACGCTGTATTCCGCACACTGCGGAGTAGGCAGAGGGAACCTAGTGTTAAGACACTCCGTTCTCCACTTTCTGCCCAATTCTGAAGGCATTGCGTGTTGAGCGGCTGAATTCAACGCCGCGCTATACTAGTAAATAATACATAACTTATTAATTAATTATTATCAGAAAATGTTTACGTGGTTGATAATAGCGTCTTAATATTTGTACTTAATTACAATGAATGATATTATTTCTAATCAAATATCCACTTATAGCACAGTGCATATGCATGATACATACATGATATATGATAGCAATTACAAAAGTTTAACCTTATGTTTTTACTACCTAGTCAAAAATATTAAGTTAAAAAAAATCAGCTTCACGCTGTATCCCGCACACAGCAGAGTAGGTAGAGGGAACCTAATGTTAATATTAAGTAAATAATTAATATAACCGTAGCGTTCGGCGCTCCGTTCTGACTACCCCACTAGGGTTAGAGCGTGATGTTAAGTAAGTAAGTACGTAAGTTATTCATCTCCATCAACACTACATAAGCATAGTTAAGTATAGTTAATGTAATTTCGTGACGCTTTATTCTGTAAGTAAATGTATAATATTGAATGAATTATTGAAATAAATTAAGATAATCAAATAAATAATTAGGTGATATTCTATATTTTCCAGCTATAAGCAAAAAATATTGAAAAAAGTTATTTTTAGTGCTAGTGCACAATTCAGACAGCCGGGTTATATATAATCAGCAGGGTTGAAATCCTGCTACGTTCAAAAATTATAAAATATAGCAAAAATATATTGTATTGCCAGACAAACTATAAATTGATCCTATAAGGTTTTCGTTATTACCTTATGAGGTACCCTAGAAAGGTGAAATTTAATAGATATTTAAAAACAAAATAGTCACGAGTATAAGCAAAATAGTTGAGGCCAGTCGTGGCGCAGCGGCACAAAGTGTGACTATAAAACCGACTGGTTGTGGGTTCGATCCCCACTCGAGGAGATGAAATATTTACATAAATTTATATTTCCATTTCTTCGCTCTGGTGTCGAGGCACCAAGCGCGGCGTTGAGTTCTGCCAGCATTCGGCAGAAAGTGGGGAACGGAGTGTCTTACACTAGGTTCCCTCTGCCTACCCTACTGTGTGCGGGATACAGCGTGATGATTTTTTTTAATTTTTACAATACTTGTGTGCCGGATACAGCGTGAAGATGATTTTTGAAATTTGTACAATATTTATTAATTTTATATCCACTTTAAGAACTTTATGAACCATTTTATTAGTTGCTAATTTTTTTTTTAAATAGTCACGCTGTGGGGGTCCTAGGGTTATTCGAGGTGTGTGTATTAATATTGGTGACACCGTAACACGACCGAAGCATACAACATTGTCCTCAGCTCAATATGTACCGGATGAGATAAAGAACAGTGGCAGGATGACAAAACGTCATTCAGTAGATGTTCGTAATTGAGCGGCAAGTTACTAAACATGGAGTATGTATGCAATGTCGTCTGCGAGAGACGTGCGTAAGAAACTACTCGTGCTCATTAAAATTACATTGGCTATTAAAGTCTATAAGAGCGCTTATATTTTTTTTAACAGGTTCATACTGTATCCCGCACACAGCAGGGTAAGCAGAGGAACCTAGTGTTAAGACACACCATTCCCCACTTTCTGCCGGATTGTGGAGGCATTGCGTGTTGAGTGGCAGAACTCAACGCCGCGCTTTGCCTCGACACCAGAGCGAAGAAATGGAAATATAAATTTAAATAAATATTTCATCTCCTCGAGTGGGGATCGAACCGACAACCAGTCGGTTTTACAGTCACACTCTGTGCCCCTGCGCCACGACTGGCCTCATGGCGCTTATAAAATAATAAATAAAATGATATCGAGCTTGAAAAGTAAAATAAATGATTCATAAGAATTTAAGAGCGGCGTTGAGTTCCGCCACTCAACACGCAATGCTTCCAGAATTCGACGGAAAATGTCTTAATGGGAACGGAGTGTCTAACCACTAATTTCACAACTACAAGCTGAGAAATAAGAATGAAAAATTTTTTGGTGCTAATAAAAATAATAAGATTTATCATGATAAGGAAATATTCTAATTTAGAATAAAGATAAACGTGCATGTGACATTGAAATAATATGATATCGAATCTTGAACCGAGATGATTTACAGTTTTTTAGACATGATTTTTTTTATATCAAGTCAAATTTTAAAAAATCATTTTGTCTTAAAATATTTTGGAAAATTAGTTACAGAATACTTCTACATTTTGTTTTGTAACAAAACCATAATAAAATAAATATTTAATATAAAATTTTATAAAGTATAGTATAGGTAAGTCTGAAAAATATATAATACAATGAAATAAATGTAAAAAAACACAAAGGTAGTGTAGCCTGCTGTTATCTTCATATAGTTGTTGTTAACCTAATTTTACAGTTGTCCAATTCAACTTTAGAAACTTTATAGTTTATAGTTATGTGAACGATGGGAACGTAAGCGTTAGTGGGTAATTTATTGGAATTTTTAGAAATAGATATGCTATAAAATAATATTAAAATAGGCGTGTTTCTGATCAGCACCTGCTCACTATTGAGTATATTTAGGTATATTTAAACATTCCGATACAAAATATAAGAATTAAATACACTTGCAATCATCAAAACTCTTACGGTTTTTACTATCAGTTAAACAATTTAAACCTAGCTGATTTTCCGTCTATCCAACGTTCTAAATTTTGCAAAATGTTAATAGGCTTTGAAACAAAAACGTAAATATGTCTACGTCTTATAGTTTAAATAAAAGTATAGGTCTTTAAACAATTTTATATAATCATACGCTATTAAGTTCCACCACTCAACACGCGATGCCTCCAAAATGCGGAAAGTGGGGGACGGAGTGTCTTAACACTAGGTTCCCTCTGTCTACCTTGCTGTGCGGGATACAGCGTGAAGCTGATTTTTAATACGCGGTTCAAAATTCATTCCGCAGTAATTTTATGAGACACGCAGGCGATGCGTGAAGCTAAAAAGTTTATAATAATGAAACAATGTACGAAAAACATGTTTTTCACATTAATTTTGTATAAATACTCATACAAATTATTTACTTTTTAATTAATAAAGGCAAAATAATGTCACGACACAAGGACATATTAATGCTATATTAACATAATTAATTATATATGTTATCTTATATTTGCTATTGGATCTATAGATCAAAGTACAGAAAAAAAAAATAATAAACATTAACAAGAATTCCACATGGCTTTAAAATAGTTTGTATTCGAATGACGATGTTTATTTTGCAGAGAAAAATTGAAAGACTGTTATTAAAAATATAAATTAAATTAAATTAGCTTCACGCTGTATCCCGCACACGGCGTGATACGCAGAGGGAACCTAGTGTTAATACACTCCGTTTTCCCACTTTCCGCCAAATTATAATTAATATTATATTAAATTTTATTGAATGTCATAAGCTTCAATCATCAATTTTTTTGTAACAGCCATTAATTAGATGTACCTACCTATTTTTTATGTTTGTATTCATAATATTATAAGTTTTTATAAGTAAATAACAAACAGTAAAGTATTATTTAAAAATAGATTTTTTTTTAAAGTTGATATACAAAGACAACAATATTATCTTAGGAATGTGTAATTTTTTTACCCAAAAACAAAAAAGAACCAAACATAAACTATATTTAACAAAAAATTGTGTTTAGAAAGGCAACGACCATAACGATACAGTTTTAGAACAGCTCAAGGTATCTCTACAAAATAGTCAAAGCGATAAAAAGAAAAGAAAAACATAAGCTTTTAAGTCCCTAAAAAGAAATAAACGTGTCTGTCTGCCTCATCAAAGTATAAAAGTGCTTATGATTAGAGGTTGGAGGGATTCCAGTCCCGTCGGCTGATTGGATGCCTTTATAAGTTTTATAACGAACTCCATATATTATGTATAGTAACAACATATTTCATGTTGCTCTAGATATTTTAATTCTAAAAAGTGTATCCCGCACACAGCAGGGTAGGTAAAGATCATCTAGTGTCAAGACACTGTGTTCTCCATTGTCCGCCGGATTTTGCAGACATTACGTGTTGAGTAGCGGAACTCAAATTGCTTTGTCTCTAGACCAGAGAGAAGAAATAAAAATAATAAATATTTCATTTTATCGAGTGGGAATTGAACCCACATCCAGTAGCGTCAACAATCACACTTTTCGTTAGCTTAGAAAGTTTATTGAGTATATACTAAAATAGGTAATTATAGACTGTAATTCACAGAATAACTTACCATTATTTGCTTAAACATATATGCTCATATATGGAAATATAAGAATTGGATGTTAAAATAAACAAAATATCAAGAAACCAGTTTGTACAAACAACTATTTAAATTCGATGTTTTGGAATATTTCGTCTTATCTAAGTAAATCCAATGATAGATTAAAATTATTCCATCCGTCCACAGATGCAGAAAGATACTATCTACATAGTACGTCAATCAGAGGCCATAACATCTTCTCAATATTGATAAAGATAGAAAAGAAAGTGATACTAACTTTTAACGTTCATTATATATAAGGGATTTTAATTTGCGTTTAGGAAATATAAATATATATATACATAATATTTTAAAATAATTGAATTATTAATTTTATATTTTAACCGTACGAAATTAAAAAATGTATATTAAGTAATCACGTAATATATAATTATAATAATATAATACATTTTCAATTTCTTGTAGTTAATTTTGAAAATCTACACAAACATCAAACTATAAAAGATATAAAAATAATTATTTATTATAAGATTAACAATCAACAAAGAAACTTTTAAATTTTATAAATCATAACATTCCACACACAGTTTTCACAATTGTTATAATGTATAATGATTTCAGACTTATTTTGGCGGAAAGTAACGTAATGAGAATGGAGTGTCTTAGCACTACGTTCCCAGGTTCCCTCTGCCTATTACTGTGAAGGTAAAAAAAATAAACTCGGACTTAAAACTGATTTAACAAGTCTGTGCTGGAATATATCAACATTTTGTTTTTAATTAACGGTTCAAAGTCCAATAAGCGCATTAGATAACACTTTAAATTATTCAAGAGAATAGTCCAGACGCGAAATCAAGTTGTTACTAACAAAACTCAATACAAATAAGTTTTTTTAAAACGTCAGGAATTGTATGTAAATTATTTTTTTGCAAAAAAAGCCCTCTCGGCACCGTAGCACAATTGCGTAACTGTAGGCTCAAAGTTGTGGGTTCGATTTCTTTTCAATTTCCTCGCTCTGGTAACGAGGCAAAGGGCGGTGTTGATTTTCAAAGCGCAACATGAGTTATCTATTTTTTTTTTAATTTTTGCCCAAAAACTAAGAATGATGGGTAAATATAAAAATATACTTAATACTGAAATAACAATCATTATTAAATACTAATCTAAGTAGCATTAGAAGCAGCACAGCACAGAGTAGAAGCCATCTTTTATAGCTTGTTTGTAAAAGACGAGGAAAATTCCGAGACATTTGGAACTATCAGCAGTTATTAGTGAGCTTTAGTTATTTCCACTGACCTGTTTTAACACTGGCTAGAAAACAAAAAAATTGGCCAAGAAAGAATCGTAAAAGTTATGTTTACATTTCCGCAACCTATTTTGCTGGAAAAAGTTTTAATGTGAAATTTCTAGAAACAAATATTTACTGTCGAATATATTATATTACTATATTATATCTACTAGCTTTTAAAAATGGTATCGGATTCGTGACCAAATGGAAATAAGAGAGAGTTAGTTATGTATGTCACATCATCACATGACAGATTCTAAGTACCTACAGTGACACAGTAAGAAACACAGAAAGGACTCTTCTTCTTCCTGGCATTAATCCCGGCTTTTGCCAGGGTCTGCCTTCCTACTCAACCTACTCCACTTTGCACGGTCTTTAGCGTCCTCGGTGGCCCTGGCGCCTTGCTATGTCAGCTGGTTGGATGTCATGATGCAGGACATGAGAGCCTATGGTCGAACCACAGATCTTGCAAAGTCCACTTTGCAAGTAAGCAGTAGGTTGAGTAGGAAAGCAGACCCTGGCAAAAGCCAGGATGATGAAGTTCCATCAATTTTGTCACGGCATGTTAAAAAATACGGAAAGCATAAGTAAATAAATAATAGTTTTATGGCACGTTTACGTTGTCACCATGGTTATTACAAGTGAATGACAAAATTAGACTAGTCATAGGACACCAACCTCTCATTTATTTTTACTTTATAAATATTTCACTACAAGCGGGTAAACTAAACAAATATTGAGAGAAAAAAATTATCGACTAGTAAGTGTAATAAAAATGTTCATGAAAGGAAAATCTACTAAAAACGAAATTAATGAAAAAAAGAAATAATTTTATATAAAATATTTAATATTTGCTTGAATTTTTAAGATACAAAAAATGGTTTTTTACAAGTTTAATCAACAGGGTTCGTTTACATGGAACAGTAATCGGTATTTAAGTTGCAGAGCTTTTATCAATAAAATCTTTTATAAAAAAAAGCAGCTTCACGTTTCTTTAAGCATAGCAGGGTAGGCAGAGAGACCAATACACACCGTGGCACCAGAGCGGGGAAATTAAAACAATAATCCATTTCCACTAGTCAAAATCAAACCCACAATTATCATCTAATCAGGTGTTGTTTCACTACGTTATTCGTCGTAATTTTATTTTATTTATGCATGGAGTAGTATTTTAAAATTTTATATTAAATCAAGGAGACTACAAAGTAGTTTCATATAATTTTCATATTAATTTCCACGAGTAGGCATCGAGCCCACAACTATCAAATTTAACAGACGCTGTTCCACTGCGTTATTCATCTAACTTTATTTTTTTTATTTATTTTACTTAAGCATGAAATATTATTTTAAAAATAAATTTTAAATCAAGTAAAGACCACAAAGTAGTTTTTTTTTAAATTATCTTCTTGCTATAGCTTATTGTAATAATTTATTTCCACAAGTAGGAATCGAACCTACAACTATCATATTTAACAGACGCTGTTACACTGCGTTACTCATCGCAACTTTAATTTATTTAGGCATGGAATATTATTTTGAAAATGTATTTTAAATCAAGTAAGTACCGCAAAGTAGTACAATATAAATTGCCTTCTTGCTATAAACTGCTACAGCGCTGTTATCTGTTTCATTAAGGCATATTAGTTTCAATTTAAGATAATATAAAGTTACACTGGCTAATATTTTGTTCTGTACGGCAAATATATTTTGTAAAAAGCTTCTTTATTTATAGTTTTGTAGTATATATTATTATTTATCTAGAAAATTAAGGGCAAAATACAAATAAGACCGGCATGGTGCAGTGGCACAAGCGTGTGACTGTAACGGTTGTGGGTTCGATTCCCCACTCGAGTGATTGAATTATTGTTTATTAATATTTTCTTCGCTTTGGTATCTGGACGAAAGCGCGGCGTTGAGATCGCCAGATCAGCCAGCGATCAGCGCGCAATGTCAGCGAAAATTGGGGAATGAAGTGTCTTAACACTAGATTCCCTCTGCCTACCCTGGTGTGTGGGATACAGCGTGAAGCTGATTATTATTATTATAAATACAAAGAACTATAATCCTTTTTTTTAATTGGATGTCGATTCTGGTTCAACACTCTTTATATGGCAGTTTTAATGATTTAGAGAATATATTTCCGTGAATAAATAAACGAGTTCCTATGAAATTTAAATAATATAATGTAAACATACGCGAAACAAATAATTCCCCGATTACAACTTACAAGACATCCTTATATTTTATACCTACTTTAGGTCTTTACTGAGTTACTTGACCATGGTGGCGCAGGGGCATAGTGTGATTGTATACGCGACCGGCTGTGGGGTCGATTCCCATTCGAGAAAATGAAATATTTAATTCTCCGTTTTTTTTTGTTCTGGTGTCGAAGCAAAGCGAGGAGTTGAATACCGCCTCTCAAGACGCAATGCCTCCTGAATTCGGCGGTAAGAAGGCAACTAAGTGTCTTAACACTATTTTTCTCCAGCTATTTTGATGTCTGCGGGATACAGCGTGAAGCTGATAAAAAAGATCGTAAAATTATTAGGATTGATGTTTGTAATCTGTATGTGTTCTTGTTGTATATAAGTCAATATATGAATATTGACTAAATAATGATATCTAAATAACCCTTTAACTTATATTTAGTTCACCGAATAAAGAAAAATGGTTATTGTAATATTTATGGACAACAAATTAATAAGCACAACAAAACTTTAAAAATTCATTGTTCTATGCCAACTTAAGATTACTGGGAACGAAAGTGTGTTAAAAAGAACGGAATGTCTTAGCACTAGATTACCAAGTCGCCTTATTCTATCCAGCTATGTCCAATTATGCAGGATACAGTAAATCAAAAAAAAATTGGTTCAGGTTGTATTGTATTTAAATAAAGTCTGTTTTGGTTTCAACTGCACACCATGCAATCTCTAAGATGTAAGATTATTGGGAAATAAATAAATGATGAAAAAAATATAGTGACATATCAAAGAAAACAGAGGAACGAAAGATTTTTCTAGAGCAAGAGCGTATTGATTGGTGGAACTCAACGTCACGGTTTGCCTCGAAACAAGACCGAAGGAAATGTAAATATTAATTATTTTATTTCCTCGAGTGGGAATCGTACCCATAACCTGTCGCTTTTACAGTCCCACTCTATGCCCCTGCGCCAAGACTGGCCTCCAATCACCAAATAATATTAATGTTTGTCTTAAATAAAAAAGCTGGTTAAATGTGTGTCAGGATTTGCACACAGTAGGTTCCGTACCAAGAAAGTCTAGAGAAGACCAGAGCCACTGATAAGCCACTGCCACCACCATGTCTTATGTAATCTTATCTTTCATATTTGTTTTGTGTGTACCTTCTTCCAGTACAATCAATACAACTTTATAAGATTAATCCAAGACTTTTTTCATTTAATTTACTCAAATATACTCAGGTGGAGAATATTTTTAATTGTCTTTATGGAACGAAACCACTAATATCATAGAATACATAAAAAAAAATTACCGTAACGGGAACTTGGAAACCGTTCAAGCGGTCTGAGCACTAAGCCATAGAACATTCTTGGACGGTTTCCAAGAGGCGCGGATTTGAGTCTCACTACGTTTAATTAAAAAAAATACTTTTTCTAAAATATTTGACTATTTACCATGAGGCCAGACGTGGCGCAGGGGCACAAGTGTATGACTATAAACTCAACTGGTTGTGGGTTCGGTCCCCACTGGAGGAAATGAAATAAAAATTTAAATAAGTATACTTATTTAAATTTTTATTTCTTCCCTCTGGTGTCGAGGTAAAGTGACATATGTTTTTACAGTAAATCTCTAACATATTTTATTGATTATGCTGATTATATCTGCATATAAGCTTATCAATCTTTATAGATATGATTTTTTATATATTATTTGATCAGCTTGAATGTCAAGAAAAGAGGAAGTTCTTTTAGTTTTTACCTTCAAACTGTATACTGCATGTAGTAGGTAGGCAAATAGAACCTAGTGTTAAGGCACTCCATTTTATAAACATCAACACGCAGTTAAGTTTGACACAATTTTTTTAACAGAACAAAGAAATTAAAATAATTCATTCATTTGAGTGGGCTTCAAATCAACAACTGATGCATATAGTCAAGTGCTGTGGCACTACACTATGTCTTAGGATTAAAGAGAACCTAGTACTAAGACACTCCCTCCTGTGCTTTCAACATGAATTTGAGATATTGTGTGTCAAGTGGGGATTGAAATCAAAATTATAAGATTTAAAATGTGCATGTGCAGTGCCTGCACTGTCACAATGCACTATTACCACCTTAATAATATGAAAAATATAATATAAGTAAATAAATTCATTTTGATTTTTATTGCTAAAAATGCTATTAATTTGGATAAACAGTGATGTAACCATCTTATGACTTTGTTCAATCTCTTAAGTAGATCACAGATTAATGCGTAGCAGGAAAATGTTATCACTAACGGACAGAATTTCTCAGAAGAAATTATCTCAAACAAAAAAACATGAAGCTCATTACTAATCAGTTGTTTTACTTTAATGTTTAGATTTAATTTCTGCGAAAATAATATCTTTCTTTCAACAGAGTAAAAATTTTATTTATTACTACTTAGAGCAGAAAAAAAAATATGTTACGTAATATTTTTCTGTGAATATAATGTTAAGTATTTAGGAAATAGGCAATATTTTTATATCTTATTATATTTTATTCATGCTGTATCCTGCATATGGACAGAGATTCTCTGAGTAGGAATTGAACCCATAACAGTTGCTTGCATTTACATGTGGACCCTGTGCTACTGATTCATATTGAGTCACAACTGTCTCTTATCATTATAATGTTATTCTTTTATACATTTATCCAATTTTGGAGAACATCTTTCTTTTGGCTCAAACAGATATTCTTTAATTTTTAGCTTCGCATAATGTTAAAGCACTCCATTGTCAGTTTTTCATATCAATCTGGGATACTGCGAGTGGTAATTGAGTTCCACAAATATATTTTTTACCAGATTAAATAATCCTCATTTTGTTTATCTGATAAAAGTTCAAACCATTTTAGTTACAGTGGGATGGTGATCCCATTCTATGAGTATTCCTTCTTGTGATTGAGTAATAAAAAGAAACAATGTTAATTTATTTCATGTTGCAACTGCATGTAATTATGTATGTTATATTGTGTTTAAATATTTGGTTTTCTATTTCAAAATTGAAATCTGTTTAGTTCTTTTATGTTCTGTATTCTATTTAAATATTATATGATGTAAAATTTACATGTCATATTCTGGTAACTCAGCTCTCATTTCATATTTTGAAAATGATGCAAACGAGCAGTAACTTTCATATTTTTATTGTAAGCTTAACAGAAATCTCTTAATATTTCATTAGTAAAACTACTTCTGATGGGAAATATGTACAAAAGTATCTAAATTACATAAAATTGAAGCCCCCCTTACAATAGTAGATAATTAAAATTTACACATATTTAAAGTATTTTTTTAATACTACTATTTATAATGAAATTATTTTTCATGTGTTTGGTATTCTATAAAATTTTATATTTTAAGATAAATAGGAGAGTGAGCTGAATGGCAGCAACCACTTACACATATACAAAATCATAAATGTTGTAAAATGGATAATTACCTTACTGATTATAGTATTCTTTTCTTTAAAGGCGGTATAACTTTGCATATTCAACGAATATTTAATGATATAACCAATTGAATATCAAAGAGAAAGTTTAGCACAGGGACATTTGGCAGAAATGTAACAGGAAAATGTAAATCTAAGGTTAGGCCAAAAGCTTAATCCTAATAAATAACACAAGACGATAACATTCCTGAAATAAAACATATAAAAAACTCACCTTCTTTTCTGATTTGCTGGTTTTGAAACCATTTCGGATTTTATCATAGTGTCACTATTATGAAACTTCGCGATATGACCACAATCTTAGAACACTGCCAAGGAGAGTAACATATCGCTTTACCAGATTTTCTGTTAGTGTTTTTTTGTCGTTCAGATCACTATATTATCTCACAAATCACAATCTAGGTCATTTTATAATGCACTACACAAACAAAATATAAATTGTTGTCGTGAACTTGCACAGTGGTAGCTGGTGAAACTTAAATCGAGATCAAAAACAAAGTGTTACCATAGACGAAAATGAAAATCTCATACTACAATAATATTTTATACAGATATATCATAATTACATAAGTTTAGAAAAAGACATATATTAACCTAAAAATATCGTATAACTGATACGAGCGAATATATTTCCCAATAACATTTTAAAGTTACCTGATAATAAATATTATTATCTGGCAACATTATTAATTTTATACTCAAAAAGTCAAACTACGCAATAACTCTAAATAGGAAAGTACTTTTAGAAACATACGTAAGATGTCTCTAGTAATTGCAACAGCGCCATCTGTTATTACACTTTTATTTCTTCAAATAGTCATTAGATGGATCTCTTTGTAGCAAGGACCCATATTTTCGCAATGTATTTTTTTATTCGATCTTGAAGAATGTTTTTGCCGTCGTCACCTCTACTACTATTGTCAGCCCTAGTTGTAATTTGATAATTTCATGGAAATTACAGAAGTCTTAGACACATTTTAAGCTTATCATAATAGAGTAATACGTACACATATCTTTATTATACCTACTTAAAAAAACTTAAAAATAATAATTTATTTATCTGGAATTAGAAAAACAATGGTTGTCAGCTCTCAGTCTGCCGCAAGCCCAGGGTTGTCTGGTTTAAACAGGTCACTTTATAATATGCACTCATGTGTTTTCTTAATAAATAAGTAACCTATTCTACTATCATGTATCATCTCTATATCTTATCTTATCTTATCTTATATCTTATAAAATAAGAACGCATTTCGTCTCTGTCTGGCCTTTCTAAGCGATCTTCTTCTAAACCACCCAACGGATTTTGATGCGGTTTTCACCATTAGGTAGAG